>JARFJB010002403.1:1047500-1180000 GCA_036346205.1 Vesta saturnalis | reverse complement strand
ACACACACACACACACACACACACACACACACACACACACACACACACACACACACACACACGCACACACACACACACACACACACACACACACACACACACACACACACACACACACACACACACACACACACACACACACACACACACACACACACACACACACGGAAACGGCAAAAAACTACTTCCCCAATTGACTGATTTATTTACCAGAGCGTTCAGTTGATGGAAGCTTGACATGAGATAGATCTTATTCAGATTTACTTAAGCGCTTCGCCGTCAATTTTGGTTAGAAACTTTCATTTTTCTAAGATTTCACTCTTTGCGCACATAATAGCTAATATATTATCACATAAATTAACTCCATTTCTATTTAATAACTGGCTCCATTTTAGAGTTCTCGCTTTTCACCTTTAAATAGTTCTAAGTTATAGGCAAGAATCAAATGTTAGTGACCTTGAAGTGGGTTAGTAGTTATACCACTGATGTGAATGAAGAAATCTGACTACACGGTACAAACCTCAGTCACCCAGTTCCTTTGGCAACTTACACAATTATTTCAGGACAAGGAGATTACTAGTCTCAAAATGGGTCAGTGCTCGAGCAGAGGTCATGACCTTAGGTGGGCCAAAAATACTGTAATTGTCTTTTGCACATGCCATTATCTTCACCTTAAAATTTGCAAGATCAAATTGTAATAAAACGAAGGTAGTCGGCAATAAAATCGTCAATTTGGTTACAAATTTTCATTTTTCTGGAAGTTTTCGCTCTTTGTGCACATAATCAGATAAATTAACCCCATTTCCATTCAATGACTGGCTCCACTTTGGAATTATACAGATACAATCCCCAACAAATACAGATACAATCCCCAAGTTAAGAGAGGAAGCTTTGAAGCGAGTCGGCTTAAAGCTAACTTGTAATTAATTAATTCTATGGTCTCTGTTGGAACTAGTATAAGCTGTTCATTGACTCGTTACGCTGGCTTTAGAGTTCTGAAAGGATCATTGGTCTAAGCTGGGGGTCAACGTTGGATAGAGGTCATTGACTTATAGAGCAGAAATAACTTGACCTTATAAATGCTTAACCTCGAAATATCAATCAAGTTTAATGAATAGTCTACTAGAATATTCTTACAAGGTAATCATATAATAATTACCTTCCCTCAAATAACTAATATAATGGCTTAGTGTTGTAATTACTAGTTTAACAGCATTAATAAGAGCTTTTCGTAGCAGAATTTGTTTTTCTGTTGTAGTTGTTCATTTTAAACTACTTCTAATTGGGTGTATACTTCTGGGTAAATATAGCTAAACGAGGATTTTTAAAACGGTTTAAAGATGAATTATTGTAAGCTTTGTTATGAACGAGTAAGTTCAAAAGTAAATATGTAATTAAAAATTATTAGGAAGTTTATTAAATACATAAATAAAAAAAGTTTACCTCGAGTAGGATTTGAACCTACGACATCTACTTTGCGAGAGTATCGCTCTAACCAACTGAACTATCGAGATACAATCCCCAATCGATGTCATTATTATATTAAACTTTTTCGTAGTTGCGCAGAAGTTTATTGCACATGTTACGCCGTAACTTCTTGCGCAGGTGTATTGCACATTTCAATAAACTAATCCAAAGATTAAATCATACGAGATATAGTTTGATTAACACTTCATTTTTCAATTAGAGGTTTTTGCTGTTTACACACGTGATGGTTTCCTTTAACCTTTAAAAGAATTTAGGTTTACCTATTGCAGTTATCGATTTGAAACAGTTTTAAATAAATTGACATGAATTCGTAGATCATACTTTCAGGGAAAGGTAACAAAGTATATCTTGTAAAGCAGATTGACAATTTAATTTATTTAACGGTCCAATAGATTAAATTGGGGACTTTAAACCTACCATCCCTACTTGAGATTAACCCAATTTCAACTCATTTTTAACTTGGTGCCTTTAAATCGTACTGTCGTAGTGCTAATGTGGGTTAGGGTCCACATAGATATACAATTACTGTTAAAAATAATAGAATACAAGGTGTTTCAAAAAACGTTTGGCTAATTTCTAGGGTAAATAGAATATTAAAAAATAACGTTAGTTTGGTTAATAAACATGTGTCTGAATATGCCTCCTTAAGAAGATACGGCCCTGTAATAGTGGCCCCAAAAATCCCTTTTTTATTATCTCTGAAACGGTTTAAGACAACTAAATGAAATTTAGACCACAAATACCTTTGATTAGGTCATAAAAGATAGTGTTGATAAATTTTTTATATTTTTTGTAGGAGCATCGCTAAATGGTGGGGTTGCCACTTATTTGGCCCCCATTTAATTTAATCTTTTGGTCGCCAAAAAAGTATGTTTCAAACAATTTGCCACAAAAAAAATACTCATAACACATAACTGGTTTTGGCGTTATTTGAGGTTTTAGCAAGTAATGCTGACCGAATTAATAAATTATTTTAAAATAAACAAATTAATAATTTTCATGCGCGAGAACAAACTACCTCAGGGAATAATGATTGTTTCAGAAAGATAAAAATATTGTAAATTATTTAGAACTTAAAAAAGGTTTTAATTGTATGACATTTAACACACAACAGACAAAAGAAACAAGGAATAACACAAAACAAACAGAAAAAAAAATTGAATAAGCACGTACGGGTTTTTAATGCCCACCATTTTCACGAATACATAATCGTAAACGTTTTTTTAGTGGTTCTTCAATTAACATTCTTAAATTATTTTCAACTCTCGCTTGAAGTTCTTCAATGGAATTTATTTCGCTTGAATATACTTTTTCTTTAACTAAACTCCACACATCAAAATCTAACGGATTTAGGTCAGGGGAGTTTGGTGTCCAGTGGATAGCAGCATCAGCACCTCGACCAATCAAACAATTTGGAAAATGTTCGTTGAACCATCTTCTAGCTTGTCTACGGAGATGAGGTGGAGCACCATCATGCGTAAAAACCCTATTTCTTCGTAGATCAAGAGGCAAATCTTCTAATAGCCGAAATAAACTATTATTCAAAAATTCATAGTAAACATCGCCATTTAAATTTCCATAAAGAATGTGGTATGCAACGAGCCGGTTGCCTATTGACGCAAGCGATACATTCAACTTAAAGTCATGCGTTACAGTTTAACCTTTGGATTTTCCTCTGCCCAGAAGTGAATGTTGAATATTTTGTAAAAGTCATTCTTTCTTGCAATAATTCGCAAAAGTCTCTTCTCAAAAAAAGATATTCAGACAATAATTCTTGTAACTTCCCTGTAGTGAAACGGGAGCAACAATTGTTCTTTTAATGCACGATGTATTCTAGATACAATTGCGTTACTTGTCCCTGCCACATTTCTTACACTTATCGTAGGATCCGCAACAACTAGATTTACAATATTTTCTTCTGTTTGAGGAATTCTTGCCACTCGTGGTCTACCAGAATTTACCCTTTTTAGTTTAAAGGTTCCAGTCTCACGGCACCGCCTCACTCAATTCAAAAATGTTTTTGAATCCGGAATACTTCTTCCTGGGAAATTTTCAGCATATCTTTTTTCGCTGATTTAGCATTTCCATCACATTCCCCTCATGTTAACAACATTTATTTTCAAAGTTTTTCAAAGCGTTATTACTTGTTAAACAAACAAAAACTATCAACAACAATGTGTCAAACGAATCTGTCAGACAAAAATATTTGCGAGTCTGCAGGCTAAGCCTACTTAATTCAGGTAAATCAAATTAACTCAATATTTCGTTATTTTCTTATTTTAGGTAAAACATCTTAAAACCTCAAATAACTCCGAAACCAGTAATTTTTTTGATTTTCAACAAGAGTACCTTTTTTGCGGCAAATTGTTTAAAAAATGTTATTTTGGCCAAAAAAAATTAAAAATTTCCCCATAAAAAAATTTGGGGGCAAAATAAGTGGCAACCCCTCTTTAGCGACGCTCTTGTACAAAATATTAAACATTTGTCAACAGTATCTTTTATGACCTAATCAAAGGTATTTGTGATCTAAATTTCATTTACGTATCTTTTCAGAGATAATAAAAAGAAGGATTTTTGGGGCCACATTTACAGGGCCGTATCTTCTTAAGGAGGCATTTTCGTTTATTAACCAAACTAACGTTATTTTTTAATATTCTATTTACCCTAGACATTAGTGGAACGTTTTTTGAAACACCCAGTATATCTAAGACAAACTCACCTCAAGATCACTGATTCTGGTGTAAGGGGGTCATTGACCTCAAACAGAATCATATAGTAATGAAGCATTCACCAAAATGTCACTCAGTACCCCTGGCGTACGGGGATTATTGACCTCCAAAAGATCAGTGCTTAATAGAGATCAGTGGCCTTAGGTAGATCAAAAATAGTCATTATTTTCTGCAAATTGCAAAACACTCACCGAAAATCAGGTATTTGACTGACAATTTCTCAAGGTTCTTGCTCCTTGCACACATAATAGCCAACTGTTATCAGATAACAGTTCAACTATTATGTGTTGCATATTGTCTTATACTATATTGGTCTTAATTGCAATTAATTAATCCTAAAAGTAAGCAATTAAAGTCGGAGAGCTAACAGGACCATTATCGTTATTTATTGTTACCCTTAAATTGAATAAAAGTGAAATTTAGAGGATGGAAACATTAAGTTGTCACAGTTCGCGACAATAATAAAACAGATTTGATAAATAAATATTAAAATAAATAACAAAGAACTAGCTGTAACTTGGAAATCTAAATTAAAAATAATTGAAGCATTTGGTCGCAAATAAATAACAGCAAGTCCGGTGAGTGCCGCGAGAGCCAGGAATTGCGTAGGAAGCAATCTGGTTGAAACGTGATGTAATTGCAGGGTATGTAAGTGAAAAAAATGTATATGTATATATGTAAATTTAGATATTCATACATTAAGTAGACGCTCTGTTAGTTATATCTTTCTAGACTCTGTCTATATTTCTACTTCTTACTTACTTACTTACCTTACGTGATGGGACACGATTTGGCCAGTAACAGGTCTACTCGTGGTATTACTGAAGAGAGCAATACAATTGCCTCGGATCGACCTGGTTACAAGACAGGCCCCGTTGCTGACGACTGTGCAAGTAATGAATGACAAGTCGGTACGTGGAATGTTAGAGGTATGCATGGTAAAGAATTTGAAATTGTGAATGTAATGTAAGAAAGGCACCTTGATATTCTGTGTGTATCGGTGACAAAGCGCAGAGGAAAGGACACTGTGGAGATGGAGGATGGCAACCTAGCAGTATGGTCAGGAGACTGAAGTGCATGGCGCAAAAGGAGTTGGGGTGATCTAAGTGAAAGAGCGAAAAGATGTGTTAAACAGTACGAATTGGTATCTCCTCGGGTAATGTGGATTAGAATGAAAGTGAAGTTTAGAAGAATTTTTCTTATTGCATGCTATACACCAGTGAATGGAGGAGACGAGTGCGAGAACTTCTGGAATGACGTAGAGAACGTGTTGAACGTATGTAAGCCATATGAAACAGTGGTGATAGTGGGGAATATGAACGGATGGGTGTACAGAGAGAACATACTGAACGCATTCTAGGAAAGCTCGGAGACCAAGGAGTCATTGAGAATGGTGAATGTTTGGTGGAGAGAAGCCTGTTTGTGTGTTTAGGACAAAAGTTGGTCTGGGGAAAAAAAGCAAACGTAGCGTGAATGTTCAGAATTCGGGTGGATAAACTAGTGGATAATGGTGCGAGAATCAAATACGCAGATGCTGTGAGTAAAGAGTTGAATGGAACAGTGTGGAACGCACAATTAGACACCGAGGTTGAAAATGCATGGATAATCTTGTGCCGTGCAGATATGTAGAAGAGCGACTGTAGGTAGATAGAAAAAATGTGCTTGGTGGATGAATCGGTAGAAAAGGCAGTATATAAGAAAAAAAATGCGTACATGGCAAATATTGTTGAGACAGAGAAAAAGCGATTTTATGAGGATTAAGAAACAAAGAAGCGAACGAGACAGTGAAAATAAGTAAAGAGGAGGTGAGGGCTGTGAAAGGAGAGAAAATGCTTAATGATTTTCAGGGAAACAAAAAACTTTTCTGGAAATGGGTCAAAAATACAAAACGTGGCCCAAAACAGAATATGAGCAACGAAATAGTATGGGGCGATTGTGAAGTGAGAAAATACTGGCAAGAATATTCCGGAAAGCTGTACAGTAGTGAGGAAAGTAAGACTGAAGGGTTAAATAAGGAGAATGTTGAAGGAATGGTGAATGAAATTGAGAAGGATATTGGGATAAATGAGGTAGAGAAAACGGTAGGAAGGTTGAAAACCGGTAAAGAAGCAGGCGTAGATGAAATTACTGGTAAAATGCTAAAGTATGGACGTGCAAAGCTTATACGAAGATTGTGTGAACTATTCAATGTATGCCTTAAGGGTGGAAAAGTGTCAAGGGATTGGAAAAGCACGATCATTGTACCACTGTATAAGGATGAGAGGAACAAGAGTGATTGCAAGAACTACTGAGGAATGAGTTTGCTCAACGTGCCTGGTAAGGTATTTGGAAGAATACTGATTGATAGAGTATGAGAGTAAGATTTGGGATGTGCAGGGTGGCTTCATGCCAGGGAGAGGATGTGTCGATCAGATGGTTGCTCTCCAGCAGATGATCGAAAAGCGTTTAAGTGTAAAAAGGAAGCGTACTGTGCGTTTGTAGATCTGAAGAAAGCATACGACAGACTGAATAGGGGGAAGCTGTAGGAAATATTAAATGAATATGGCGTAATAGACGGAATAAGGGCCGTATACAACGATAGGCGGGCATGTGTTAGGGTGAGTGGAGGTGTGAGTGAATACTTTAATATTGAGCAAGGAGTGTGACAAAGCTGTGTGACGTCACCGTGGTTGTTCAATGTACACATGGATAAATGTACCGATACAAATGGTATAATGGTTGGTGACGTAAATGTACGACTTCTGGTGTATGCAGATGACACAGTCTTGCTAAGTGACAGTGCGGATGAGTTACAAACTGCTCTGAGGTTTGAGACAGTCTGTGAGAGCATGGACCTAAAGGTAAACGTGTAAAAGCTAAGATTGTGGTGTTCAATCGGGAAGGTGGAAAGGAGAGTAGAGTATCTACTCTGCAAGATGAAATTGTGGAGCAAGTGGACGAGATGGTATATCTGGGTAGAATGTTTACTGTAGATGACACAATAGATGGCGAAATTGGACGAAGGGTCAATGCTGGAAGGAAAGTGATTGGAAGTATGTGGACGATAATGAAAAACAAAACATAAGGCTAGCTGCGAAACGAGCAATCTATAATGGCATGTTTGTCCCGTCAGCACTGTATGGAAGTGAGACATGGGTATGTCAAAAAAGGCACGAAAGAAATGCCGTGGGTATGAGATTTCTAAGGAGCGCATGTGGTAAAACGAGAAGGGACAAGATAAAAAATGAGTGCATAAAAACGGAGTGTGGCGAGGAAAAGAAGATGATGGATAGATATAAAAGTAGTACCTTACGTTGGTTTAGTCACATTGAGAGAATGAACAACGCAAGATTAACGAAGCAAATATATGTGGGTAAGGTTAGAGGTAAGGTCGTGCCTGGTAGGCCGCGTAAAACTGGGCCGAATGTAGTAGAATGTATGATAAACGAAAGAAAGATAAGGAGTTTTAAAAATAAAAGAGCATGTCAGAGACAATGTATCAATCTTGCGGAAGCTAGGGAGATATGTGGAGATAGGAAAGCATGAAAAAAGATAGTGAATTAAAAATAAATAAGAGGCAGGGATTGTTTTGCCCACCCCGCAAGCGAATGGTGTGAACGTTAGGTTAAGCTAGGTTAAACTATTATGTATATAAGTTTATTTGTTTTGTCAATAAGAAGTTGGAAGTTAATGAGTTCCTAAATCACATTTATTCAGGTAGAGTATCTGCTATCGAAAAATAGATTAGCAGCTATACCAACTAAGTAGTATATCAGATCAAATGCTTTGAACATTGTAGACTTTGATCCTAAAAACCCCATTTTAAGTCAATGACTAATTCAATTATTTTTCATCTTTGAATACATGTGACCAGGAATCAAGTGGGTTAGTTTCCGCAAAGATACTGATGTTAAAGATAAAACAATATATCAATCAGACGTACTCGCCTAATGGTCAGTCAACTCCTATAGAGTAAGGAGTTTCAAAGGGGTCTCAAAGGGGTCGATGCTGAAAAACAGTGGGTCAAGTCAGCAGAACAAATTTTGTTGGTAATTAGGTTTTTGCACTTTGCACACACAATTGCTACCTGTTATCAGATAATAACTTAACTACTATGCATACCCCATTAAGTTATTTATCAATAAACTTGATAACGATTGTAGTATTTAAAACGGAAAATAAGTTTCGTAAAATTGTTTTAAGTGAATTAAAATATACGGGAAGTTTAATTTATTTAAAAATATACCACGTCAGTTTCAACGTGGTAGATTTTCGCCCTAAAACAGCTCTATTCCACTTACCGCATTTCTAGGCAATGACTAAGGGCCTATTTTAGATCAATGGCTTCACCTTCAAATAGCTGTCATGTCATTGTCAAGAAGTAGTGATCTTGAAGTAGATTAGATATACACTACTGGTCTTAAAAATAGAAGAAATATAGCATTGAGTTACACTTTCGTCAAGGTTACTCTCCAGTCTCTCTAAAGTAAGGGGTCATTAACCTCAAAAGCGGACGAGCGTTGAATGCAGATCATTGACCTTAGATTAGCCATAAATATAGCAGTCTTGCACACGCTGGAGGTTAAATTCTATGAGTATGAACGGCGATCAAGTTAGCAAGATGTTCGTTTTTCAACTAGAGGTTTTTGCTCTTAGCTCACATGTGACTGTTGTGTTTTTACGAATTAATTTGTTTAGCGGATAAAAACTTGGCGACAGGATTAAGGTTTATCTATTTAAATAAGTTGACAAAGGACTACGCCATTATCTTATGGAAAGTGGCCTTGGGTTAATATGTCTCATTTTTTTATATGTATTAGTTCTTGTCATACTCATCTGCATTGTTCATAGGCACAAAGTCATTCTATGGCTAGTTTTAGAAATACAGGGTGTTAAAGTTTCAAAATACCTACCTTGCCATGTTCATTATTTTTTGTTTGAAAGTACTTACTGATGTTCATTTCATCTTCCACATGCAATTTTTACATCTCTACAGGGTACCATTCAATCTTATTTACAGGGTGATACATATTTTGGCATTAAAGTTTTTTAAAAAAATTATTTTGTTTTATTACAGCCACATAATTGCTACTGTGAAAGACTCTTCATTGGATATGATATTGTGTTGGTTAAGTAAATAGTTATAAACATCAATTATACAATGTGATTAATAAGTTTTGCCACAATCATAAATTCTTTTTAAAATCAAATAACGGAACCATCTGTATGTGGGAATTGATTTTGACTTCACGTTATACTTTAGTTAGACAGATTAGGTACTACTTAAAATTATACATGGCGATTCAATAATTTTGCAAAATATTAAATATAACAATAGGTCGAAAAACCTTTCTATTTTTCATCACCCTGTATCTAAAAATTGACTCGTTCAAGGTATATTGATTTGAAAATCTTCAAATACAGCATATTATAATGATTTCGTTCCTAAAGTTTCGTTTCAATCAGTAGATTTGTAGATAGAGTCTGGCAAGCTTCACCAAGACACGTCAAATGAAATTGTCAGCGTTTTTAAATCCTTATGGAAAGTGGCCTTTGGTAAAAATGTGTAATTTTCTGATATGTATTAGTTCTCGACGTACTCATCAATATTGTTCATGAACACAAAATCATCCTCTTACTAGTTAAAGTGTTAAAGTTTCAAAATACCACGATTCGGATGTTCATTGTTTTTTATTTGAAATTACTACGTTAATTTTTTCTTCAAAATGCTATTTTTGCATCTTTATGGGATATGTAGATATGCACAAAGGGTATAATTGATTCTTAGTTACAGGGTGATACACAGTTTAACGGTATACTTTTTTAAAAAAATTATTTTATAACAGGCACATAATTGCTACGGTGGACGGCTTTTCATTGGGTGTCGTATTGTGTTAGTTAAGTTAATAGTTAAAAATATATAATATATAGGGTAAAAATATACATTATACAGGGTGATACAAAGGTTTGTCCCAATCATCAAATCTTTTTAAAATCAAATAACGGAACCCTCTGTATGCGGGAATTGATTTTGACTACATTTTATCTTTTAGTTAGACGTATTATGTACTACTTAAGAATATACAAGGTAATTCAATAATTTTACAAAATACTAAATATGACAATAAGTCGAAAAACCTTTCTTGTTTTCATTACCCTGTATCTTAAAATTAGCTCATATATATAGATTTTAAAATCTTCGGATACAGCTTATTATACTGATTTTGTTCCGAAAGTTTCGTTTCAATCCTGAGATAGAGCTTGGCAGGTTTCACCAAGACATATCAAATGAAACTGTTAGGGGTTTTAAAGGAACCAATACGTTATTTTCTATGGTGTATTGTTTAAGCTGGATTGAATTTGTAACGTCCAGAGAGTAGTTTTAAATTATGATACAGGTCAACATGTGCACATGCTGTGCAAAGTGGAAACCAGAAATATATACCAGACACACTGTTTCACTCGCGTATAATGTACCTACCAATAGTCAGTAAAAATGCTATTAACAGGGAAAAGGAACACTTCTAGTATTTGTAGTGTACCTGTTATATTGATCATGATACGTTAAGGTATAAAACAATATTTACACCAAAAACCAATACTAGTACTGTTGTAACAACCCTTTCTTGTGTTGTATTAAATATACCTTAATTTAAGGTCTTTCATTCATTTAGTTGTAAATATAAGAAAAATTTTAATTATTGAAATGTAGGTATGAGGTAGGCAACTTAATTTGCATATCTTCATAGTGCATATCTTCTTCAGTATATATTTCTTAAGGTATATTCCAATAAATAGTTTTCTGATCATTGCGCAACGCATCATAACTTAACCCTTTGCGCAAAGGCATTTGCGCACAACATTTTCAGCAACTTCCTAAGCATCCATTTTGCACTTCCTGATGCACCTTGCAGCAGGAAGCGTTGTTGTTTTTTGGGTTTTCCCTAAATTTATGTGAAAGTGCCATTAATTATATGGTAAGATATCTTTTAACTCGTTATACTAAAAATTAAAGCGCCCGAGATCATTTTATTATTATTACATTTCATTTTTTATTATTCATGTTAAGTGAAAATAACATAGCAGATTTAGTGATAATCAAGCAAATCAGAATTATTGAACCTACCCTATTTAAACTACCGACTGGGACAAAGGCACAATTTGTGGTGAATGCTGTATCTCCAGTCAGTTTGACGATTTGTTGTGTTAGGAGAACATATTTATTTCTTTATTTCACTATTACTTACATTAATTTCATTATTATTTTATTACGATTACCATTTACACCACTTATTTTATACTGTGAGTGGTAATAGTCAAACCGACCAGTCGTTTTGATTTCGAAATAGTTAGTTATAGTGCACTGGGTGGCCAACTAAGAATGCGAGGTACTGTATCTGGGAAACTATCCATCGTAGAGGCTTGCGCAAAAAAAAGTTATTACTAAAACGGCCAGTACAAAAACCTAGAAAATATTTTCAAGTTTCTGAAATGGCCGCTAGGGGGCGTAACTGCAAGCTTGAATCTAAAAAAGTGATGTTTCTGTGCATTCTGCCATATTAACCTATAAAAAAATAACTGATCTTTGAAGTCGAGGATAATCTGAACTTTTTTTGTTTGGCACTTTTTAACGTATGTCTAAAAATAAAGTGGTGGGGGGTATTCAAAGGTTTCCTTAAATAACCCCTTGTATCTTCGAAAGGGCTAATCCGATTTTAACAAACTTGGGCGCGTTGAAATGAGCTATTCTTAGGCTACAAATGTTATAATATTTGAAGTTTTGTTAGTTTCACATGTCGTCGCTAGAGGGTTCTGTTCGACATTCCGACAGAAACGGTTAATTTTCGCAAAAAAATTAAATGCATTGGTATGACTTTTTTTATGAACAAGTAGCTAAATGATTCCTAAACAAGCTCGCGAAAACCGCATCTCGATATCTTGTTCCTAACCTAAAATATCGGCCAAAGAAAACTTTATACGAAAATCCCTTAAATTTTTATTTTTTTTTAACTATATTTTTCTGGAATTGTTTCTATTATGTAAGTTGTGGCCCTAAAAAGGACCGATTTAAAGAAGGAAGGTTTTTAATGCCCCCGCAAATACTCGAAAAGCAAAAGTATCTAGTTGAAGAATGAAAATTGTCAGTCAAATACTTACGTACCTCTCGCTTGTACTTAGAATTTGAACTTAAGGTAAAAGTATTAGAATGTGCAAAACGCAGTATTTTGACCAACCTAAGGTTAAAGCCCTTCTTTTCAGCACTGCCGGTTTGAGGTCAATGACCCTCTTACTCCGAAATCATTTTGAAAGTCGTCAGAAGAACTGAGTGGCATTGACATGAGGGTGTAACAGATCAAACATGGTTTGAAAGTGGTATACTTTGACTTCAAAATCTTTACTTGCATTAAGTTAGCAACAGATGTTTTTTGTAGAACAAATTTAACCCTTTGGGTGGAATTTCAATTAAATGAACGTACTTGACCCTATCGTATATCAAAAATAATAAAATGAGGGGTTGGAAGGGGTGAAAAACAATTTTGAAAAAGTACTATCTATTTTTATTTATTTAATGTTTGCCACGTGTCTAACCACCACATGGCACAATACAGGAGAAATGAGTGAGCTCGGTTAAAACTCAATCAAACGGTCTGAATACCGCAGAGCACTCGGATTGCATGGTTGATTTTCAGGAATCGATAATCTAGTTGGAATGAGAATTTTGTTAGAGAGGAAAGAACCGGAATAGGTGCCACGAGCTTTAACGAAAGAAGGAACAGAAAATGGGTTCTTATTCCTTGAGAGAGGGAGAGCCTGAAAAGCTTGAAATAGGAGGTAATAGGAATAATAAGTAAGTGAACAATTCCCTCAACAACCGTAAATTTATTTCTTTCCTGGAATTCCCAACAAAGGAGGCAATAAGACAAATATTATTGTATAGCTATATACACATGAATAATAAACGAAATAAATTATATACAGTATGTACGTTATTCCCACAATTCCCCTCAAAAGAAAATAAAATATAAATTAAAATAAGTTTACGAGAGCAAGTCGTGAGCTTTGCATTTGCGCCCACAGTAATTTATAGTTTAAAGTACCAAAACAAACAATGCCCCTTCTGGCCGACGTAAGATCTTACGTAGCTTAGCCGGAAAAGGCCAATTTAATAAACTTATTAAATCAGTTACTTATAAGAAAGAAGTAATTAAATAATTCAGCTTGCCTTTCGTTTAACAAAACTGAATACGAACCCCTCTTTAATTAAGTTACATAAATACAATTGGAAAAGCTTGTTCAGTTCCAATTTTATTTCAGGAAACAAAGAAAAATAGTAATTAAGCATGTAACAACCTTTTTTTTTGGTTGTATTAAAAAATACATTAATCAAAGATCGTTCATTTATTTGGCGCAATATTAGAAAAGTTTTTAATTATTAAAATGCAGAATTGAGAAAGGCAATTTAATTTGCATTTCCTGGAACATATCTTTTTAGGTGTAATATTTCATAAAGAGTTATAGTTCCCTTTCTTAAAAAAATTGGATTCTGATTATTGTATCCGCGCAATGCGTGACAACTTCTTGGGGGGAGGAGCTATTCTGAAAGCCGCTATATTTTTCACTTGATGCTGAATGTTACAGCAGAAAGGATGGTTTTTACCTAATTTTTTTATATTTAGTGCCATCAGATTTTGATGGTAAGTTATTTTCTAATTCATTATATTTAAAACTAAAGCATTTGCTTCTTTTAGATGGCACTTTTTGCAACTTTTTGGCAACTTTTTGCATACTTTTACACTTTTATAATGCATACTCTTATATGGCATTATTATTACTTACTTTGATATGGCATTTTTCTAATACTTATTTTTAATGGCACTTATATATCACTAATCTACTATTCTATTATTTTTCTAATTTTAATGGAAATTTTTACTTGGATTACATTTTACAACGCAAGTTCTACATACTTAAACTTCATGCAATAAATTTATGGACAAAATATATTAAGGATAAATTAGCAAGACAATGACCTCACCAAGTTCACCATTCTGTTTCATGTGTTACCAGCAGTAATACAGTTTATGTACCGAACCGTTCAAAGGTAATGATTTTTATATACTTTAAGAATAGTATTAAGACTTCTGATTTTTTTAATCTTTTCAATTAGACATTGAATAAACTTAAGTATATCTTGTTATTTTATTTTCATTTTGATACATTGTTTATTATTATTCATTAACTAGGTTTTGTTGTTCCTATAACAAAGACAACATGGCGCTCGAGATTTTATCATATTTTCATAACTTTTTATATTGCATTTTTTATTAATTAAGAGAAGTGAAAATAATTAAGCAGATGGGAAGCATGCAGTATTTCAGGTATGTTAATAAATCAGTATATTAGAACCATCCCTTATCTTAATTTACCGATTGAGCCAACGGCAGTGGCGATTGTTATTTGGTAATATTTTTTAATTAAAATTATTTGATCAATTTCTAATAGTTTATTACATTTGCGTTTTGTTTATTACATCATCACAGTATTATTGTTAGTATTCGGACGCTATTAAGGTTATAAGTTGGCCTTATTATTAATGTTACCAGTGACGCCGTTTAATTTTGTTGTTATAAGCAATTTAAAATTAGAAACAGAAAATGGTGCGAACACCAACACCTTATCCATATTCGAGCAAAGAAAAGAATATTATATATTTGGGCTACCAAGTAATTTAAACTAGCACAAAATCTCGCGCCAACAGATTAACAGATTCAGTATAACATCTAGTATACATAAAAGTTGCAGAAATGCTACTGCGCACGACCACAGAACCAGTAGTACAAAAATAATTATTCAAAATAGAGGTTATACTTTCACGGTGTGGCATATAAATCCCACTTTAATGAAAGTTATTCAAAATTTTGACTGTTGATTGTGAGTGAAATATTAAAGAATGGTTAATGAACATATAGCAAGTCTACATGAGAGGAATGACATTAAAATTAGCTACAGGCGGGTCACCAACTGACACCTAACTTATACTACAGATAGCTGTACTTGTTGATATAACTAATATATATATATATATATATATATATATATATATATATATATATATATATATAATTTCCTATCGTAAACTGCTGAAGGCAATTTAGGTATGATTCTTATTCAGATGTAAGATGTTTGTCAAATACTTGTTAACGGAACTAAAGTACTTCTTTTCATTGTCGAAAGCAATTTATTTATACATGCAAGAAAAATGAAAGAAATGACCTGTGGTTTGCGAATACTTATGCGTTTTTCAAAGCAGCCAAGCAACGAGCAAGTAGTCTCCAGTACGTGAGCTACAGCTGATCGCATTTTATCAGCAACACAATCCAAACAATAAGCGAGAGATACAGAACGTATACCTTTGTTACATCAATCAAGACAACCAAATGTAAACATGAACTTGGATGTAATCGTAACGGTAAAGTTATATGGACACTTCAATAGACGGAAACTTAAATATATGGAAACGTAGGTTTAACTAAACCCAAGTTAGTTGCTAAAACGAAAGTAAAGAATGAAAACGATGTTTATTCTGTGATGTGTTACCTCTAAGATCGAATACGAGCGGTAGTTTAAATGTTTTAAACAATTTGTTATACTTATTTCTTTGAAAAAGTAATGTGAAATTCTTTTGTGTGTGAAACCTGAAAGAGTAGTTCTAATTATAACGAGGTTAACAAGATCTAATATGGCTTACCAAAATGTGTAGGTGTAGTGAAATATTTCTATTACATCCGCCTTAAATAGCGATTATATCACTTTTATACAACAAAGCGATATTATATAGTAAAAATTTCCCATAAAAATGATGTTTAACATCTAGTAAATAGAAACAAAAAATTTTCTAGAACCTTTACATCCTTCTATAGCAATGGCGATTTTGAACGGAAAAGCCAACGCCTGAAGAAACAATTTTACAACTTGAAAACTACTCCTTACCACCTTTAAATGTATTGTTAATAGATGTTTGTTTTCAAAATAAAGCATGATAAGTAAGATGCAGTTAGGTAATGTTATCACCATCTAGTGGTGATTTAGCAAAGTAACAGGTACCTATAAAATGTAAGAACTTTGAAAATAACCAGAACCGACGTTCAGCTCAGAGATAGGTATTAATTGAAGCTAAATTTTGGAAAAACAAGTAAACTTGAAAATACAGAAGTAGATACGAGAGAGAAATAATTTTCCGTACGTGAAGTAGAACTCAACTACCGTACAGGAATGATTTAGTATATCATTTAATCCATCATACACATTAGTAAGATCGTAAATACAGAAATTTTAAATCATTTAGTACAGAAAATATAAACTGGTAAGCTTAAAGCATATTACTAAATGTTTAAGTCAGAGATATTTATTTAAGGCCGCTTTTAGAAACAGTAACCAGATAAAATAATACAATCAATCCTGTATCGATTTTTTCACGTTACATGTTTTATGCTAAAAACTAGCAGTTCTATCACACGAATAAAAATGTAAACGGGTACCTCTCGCTTTGAAATTATGTAATTTTTAATTAAATACGTTCTTAATGCACCGCCGCCTATTTTTTTATTTTAATTTCAGGTAAGTGTCATCGACTTATAACGTAAAATCTTGGATCTTGGGTGTGAAACTTAAAAATAATTATTCAATCTAAAGAATTTTTCAAGCAAATTAAAACGTTGAGTTTTAACTCGGGATTGGTATAACTACCAAAAAACTACTTTCATTATTTTGACGTCCAGTACGGACACCCATTGATACGATTAACTAAATACTTAGAGTTCACGTTTCGTGATAAGTACAAACGTATTCACAAGCCGCCAATTCAACCTACACGTGGCTAGGCAATTTCCTAAGCGACATCAACCACACGCAAGACATTTTAGAAATATGTTAGTAGTACCGAGGCTCTTTACCTTTCACTTTTTGGCATACCATCACATAAGTCTATTTTACATACAAGCTCTGACTTAGCAGAAATACCCCGTCAAAGAGGATCTTAGATTTATAAACAGGCCCCTAGGGAAGATGTTAGAGCGTGGTTACAGAAACAAATAGCGTACACTATACATAAACCTGTAGTGAGAAATTTACTCGAAACAGGTACATTGTGGATAACTTTTTTTTTGAGTTATGACAGGCGGGGTCTTTGCGATATGAGAAATCTAAGTAAATATAATGACTGGTGTAATTATATACTGACGGTTATCGATGTATTTAGCAAGATGGCGTGGAAACGATCTCTGGAGCTGAAAAACTACATGTTCTATAATCGACGTATTTTCAGTTATTTTTCAAAAATGCGAAAAGATACAGGCAAATAAGGGCAAGGACTTTATTGCGAAAATTGTCTTATAAGTTAGCATTAAGCCCCCATATTATAATACAAGTTCAAATTTCCCTCATAGATGGCACCGCGAACAAAGTCAAATTTTTGGTCGAGGGGCATAGGCCTGAGAGTAAGTTGCTAAGCCCTACATCTGTATTACAAGTTAGCATTACACTCCTTATTACAATACAAATTCATATTTCCAACCATAACGTGCAGAGACTTAAATACAAATTCTAATTTTCCCCCAATGGGGCATCGACAAGGGTAATGCCCCGAGAGCAAGTTGCGCAACCCTACACCTGCCTTACCAGTTAGCATTAGGTCCCTTATTATAATACAAATGCAAATTTTCCGTCAAGGGTACCGCGACAAGTTGCGATCACGACAAGGGGCGAAAACCCGAAAACAAGTTGCGACATCCTACACCTGTTTTACAATCTCGGTTATGTTTGGGTAGAGTTGGAGTGGGGATCGCCAAAACAGCCTTCGCCGAAAGCCTCGCGTCGCGAAATTTTACCTATATGAGAGATACGAATAACGGTTTCTCGAAACGTCACGTACTTGCAGCGACCAGCAAACAGATTGAGATGATTGGTCACGTGCACTAGGATTTATTTAATCAGGAAAAGTTTCTCATAAGTGGTGTTCAGTTAAAGGTTAAAGTTGTACGATCAAGAGATACCTTTAGTCTAATGGCGACGCACGGTTCAAATTACAAGACGCGGATTATAGACACTAGTTTACTGGCGAAACGAATGCGAATCAATCCCACCATTCTAATTGCGCGTTAAAACCTTGGAAACAACTGCAGCAATATACTCTGTTACAAGGACCGAAGTAACACTGCTAATTATACCTGTGAGCATACAGCGAAAATCATCGGATGTCTTCCTGGGTCAGTTACCTAAACGATGTATCGAAGGTTTTACCGCAAAATAAAACCTTGGGAGATAGAATGTGTAAAGGTTATTGACTTTCGCATTAACTGTAACCCCTTTAGTGCGATTCTTACCTACATGAAAGCATCGCATTGTTAAATTTTGCTTATATGATTGGATTTGATGTTTCTTAAAGAATTGCTGGACACTTTCAGCAATAAAGTCCCTGCCCTTATCAGTCTGTATCTTTCCGCATCTTTGAAAAATAACCGAAAATACGTCGATTATAGAACATGTAGTTTTTCAGCTCCAGAGCTCGTGTCCACGCCATCTTACTAAATACATCGATAACCATCAGTATATAATTATACCAGTCATGATATTTACTTAGATTTCTCATATCGCAAAGACCCCGCCTGTCATAACTAAAATAAAAAAATGTTACCCACAATGTACCTGTTTCGAGTAAATTTCTCACTACAGGTTTAGATGTAGTGTACGCTACTTGTTTCTGTAACCGCTAATATCTTCCCTAGGGGTCTGTTTATAAATCTAAGTTCCTTTTTGACAGGGGTATTTCTGCTAAGGCAGTGCTTATATGTAAAATAGACTTATGTAATGGTATGTCAATCCCATTTTAGGTAAAACCCGAAAATTTAAAAATAGTACTCAGCATGCATGCTTAACCTGATTATAAAATCTAAAACCGTTCTTTTTTTTTGAATGTATGTAAAATAACATAGAGGAGAAATCTAGCTTAAAGAAGAGGATACAGGCAATTCGCTGCATACATCACAATATTAAATAACCTGTTTGCGCAAATATATATTTGGTTTTGGCTGTTAACGGTTTGATAAACATTTTATTCTAAGTTAGTAATTTAATTTAATTATAACAGCTTCGCAATTGCATTGCATCTCTATGTATACGGTGTTTATTATTATTGTTTACGTCCAATTGCGAAATCGTACATTCACTTTTGTACAACAAATTAATTATCTGATTACGCAATACCCATTATCTGTTTCATTATCATTATATAGAATTTAACAGCGTATTTAAAAATCAATTGTATATGTTATCTTTATCTTGATTAGCTTCTTTAATATCAAAAAATAATTCAATTGTTTATTAGCTTTACAAAATAGACTAAAATACCATCCCCACGTAGGCATATAAAAAAAAGCGCTATTGCATCAGGGTAGAAATGATTATTATTTCATCTAATATTTAATTTAGACCTTAATGTTTTGTTGCAGCAGTAAATTTTTAAAATATTTATAACCACAGTAATTAACGCTATGTCGAAGACTGATTTGCCACTTTCCAATTATAATGAAATTGTATAACTGTTTAATAATAATAAACATAATAAGGCACGCGAATAGATTCCCGTCTTACAAAACTACGGCCGCTTAGTAGAATACAACCCCCAATGCATAAATAAATTAGGTCTAAATCTGTAGATGGGATTAAAAAAAAGTAATAATAATTATGCAATCTCTTTTGATAAAAACGGATCCTAATTAATAACAGATTAAATGTTTTTATTCTCAGGCGAAAAAATACGATCCACACGTGGGCGTGTAAAAAAGTGAAAGGTAAAGTGGCTCGGCACTACTTCTGTTATTGAATTTGCTGAATTATGGAAGTTTTGTAAAACCCAGAAATCATAAATATGCTGTTGAAAATGAAGAAAGAAATAATCTTTTGTTACAATATACTAACAATAACCCCACAGCATCGGTTAGAAAAATTGGTACTGAAACAAATATTCCAAAGTCATCTGTCCATCGAGTACTGGACGCCAATAAATACCATTCATACAAGTCTAGGAAGGTACAAGGGTTACCGGCCAATGATTTTCCACGAAGAGTAAGATTTTATGAATGGTACATCCAAAATATGAGTGAAAATCCCAATTTTTCTATGAAAATATTATGGACTGATGAAACTCGATTTACCAATTGCGGTTTCAAACAAAATTTGGATTTAATGTTTGGTGCAGTACAATAGCTAGATATAAAATTTAAAAATGAAATTTTACAAATTATTACTTTTAGGAAATCAGTTAATTGGGTCATTCATTTTTAATTTCAATTTAAATGCACCACGATATCTTGAGCACCTACAAGAAGAAATAATGCCAGCTGTAATGGCAGCAGTGGAGAACTTGAATCAAATTTGGTTTATGCACGATGGTTGTCCAGCTCATAATACCGCCGTCATAAAGAATTATTTAGATCAAAACTTTCCCAATAGATTCATTGCGAATAATGGCAACATTTGTGGCCTGCTAGACCCCTGACGTAAATCCCCTAGACTTCTTTTTATGGGGACACATTAAGAACGAAACTTTCGCATTTGAAGCTCCAGAAAATACTGCAATTCTAGAAGAAAGAGTCCAAAACGCTATGCATGCTGTGAATAGAAACACATTAATGAGGGCGATAAACTCTGCAAAATCGTTGTCAAATGTTTTGATCAAAAGGTGGTGCCACGTAGAACAATTCTTTTAAATTAGACAGTTATAATTTATTTGTATCAGCTTTTATTGTAAATGATCGCAAGTCTTTCTTTTTTCATTCGTTCAATAAATTTTATCGATAATAATTCAAGAATAGTCTAGCTTGAGCTTTTTCATAATTATTGAAGCATTCAGTTTCCTATTGAAGGGGGTATTAATTAGTGAACCATGCCCTAACTAGATTAACATTTTTTGGGATTTACAGGTAACTAACATTTTTTTCTTATTTCAGTATTCCTTGAAAAGAAAATACCATGTTGTGATAAAAACAATTGATAAAATGTAATAGCACTTCTGGAATGGTAATAGAATCCTGAGAAACATTGTCCATTTGACCGATTTTGCAGCTCTTATAATATCAGAGATAGCCATACATGCAGCACAATATATATATATATATATATATATATATATATATATATATATATATATATATATATATATATATATATATATATATATATACATAGACACACCGAGGGTACCTTATTGCCTTTGAAGCGATACAGATTAGTATCGCTATCACGTCACATATAACGTTAGCACCTCCGATTTTGGAGGCGATAACGTTTGTCAATAGTTTTGACATTAGCATCCGCCTGCTACTCTAAAAACGAAGTTACAGTAGGAGATGTCACGCTAGTCAACGTATCTCCAGTACCCCCAATCGGTCTTTTAGTTTAGCTATATATCACTGGCGCTAGTATCGCGCTCACACACACGCGCACTTACACGCACGCACTCACCCACACATGCACACACGCCCACACAGACAAACCCAGACACAAGCATGGACACAGACAAATGCAGAGACTGGCACAGGCACAAACACACGTGCACACACATACATGCACGCTGGCTCACACGCACCCACCTACCCGTCCACATAGGCATAAACACACAGATACATACACAGACGCAGAAACAGTCACACTCGCTCACGCATGGCTCATCTTGGCGAAAATTTGGCAAACGTCGTCAAATAAGCTCATAAGTATATTTAGCGATTGTGAAAAAAACCTAAATATGTACATGCAGGTTGCAAGGTAAAAACGAGCCTAATTTATCAGTCACGACTGATGCGTGTAGGCATATATAGTTATTGTGGTAAGTACTTTATCTAAACTGATCGTTTTCCTTGTTCTTTTACCATAGGGTTGTAATCTTTAAACGGGTGTCGTATAAATAATTCACCCACTTATGATTAAATACTTCTAGCCCAGAGAAGATTTTATGCCACTTTGCCCATCGGTAGATTAATATGTCCAGGTTCAATAACATTTGATTTGCTTATTAACAAAAACAGAATTGCTTAGATATTTTCACCTTACAAAAAAATGTGTTGCTTCAAACCTGAAAATAAATAATGTAATCTCAGACGCCAATTTGTTTTTAAGGAACAAATAAACCTTAAAAATAGAATACTCACAAAAAACTCATGAAAATAACAAGTAAAATATAATGACAACAATGAGTGTTATTACGATAATTAATTTGATTATAATGGATGATCTCTTAAAAACTAATGTTAGTGATTCTTAATTAATTGCCTTAAACTATAATGTGAATTAATTAACAATATGAAATGAGTAATTTCTTTTAAATTTTGGGTGCCACTGGAGCTTTAGCAGATATGGAATGCTCTCGACTCATCACTTTAAATTTATTGCGCAATTTTAATGGAAGTTGAATTAAACATCAGATTGATATGCTGATAATTCCAAACATACATAAGTTTCTGTATAAACATCCAAACTGAATTGATTTTGTATGGTTCACAGTAAAATTTGGTAATTGAAATCCCACTTCGTATTAGCAAAGCTATTGCATCATTTTGAAACGTTAACGTTAAAATAAAATTAAACCCAAAGTAAAAATAAGTGGTATAAGTAAAATTGAGTTGCCTTAAATGTAAATCTCTCGAATTTCCGTATGATAAATTTAAAAACTCACCATATAAATGTGGCACTCTAAATAAAAAATTAAACAAAGCGAAAATGGCTTCTACTTAAACATGTAATTCAAGCAATGAAAAAAGGACGCTCAAAGTAACCCTGCGCAATGACCAAAAATGACTCGAAGCGTGGAAAGGATGTGCAGTGAGTAATAATTGAAATAATTTATTTATGCAACTAACGCTACACGAAATGCACTTACGTTGCCAACATGAACGTAAATTTTAAACATATAAAAAGGTAGTTCAAGCAATGAAAAAAGGACGCTCACAATAACCCTACGCAATGATCGAAAATGACTCGAAGCGTGGAAAGGATGTGCAGTGAATAATAATTGACATAATTTAGTAAAAGAAATAAATAGAGATTTTACGCCAATAAGGTATGCAACTAACGCTACACAAAATGCACTTAAGTTGCCAATATGAATGTAAATTTTAAACAACAAAAAGGTTTATTACAGGGTTAGTGTCAGCATGTTCATTTTTGTTTCAAATAAGTTAAAAATGCCAAAGAAATTGTCTCCCTACGAAGCGAAAGCAGTAACTACACCATAAAGTACAAATTTTCAAAATACGAGCAAAATCCAGAAACCTTTTCAATTGCTAAAATAAACTTAGGAGTGCTGCAAGCAATACATATATTATGGATATAGCTGACACTAATGATAACTACCATTGTAAAATAGTAAAGTTCTGTTGTTGTGAACCGCAACAATGTGTTTGACCAAGTAAATTAGTGAATAAATAAAATAGTTACTCCATAAAAAATGTCGTTCTTTTAGAGTTTCTTATTGAGCCCTTCTGCTCCTATCTTGAAAACATTTTATATGTTAATGCTATTCAGTATTAAAAGCTAATCAAGCAGGCGAATGCCCCCGTCTAATTTTCTTCAGATATTCTTTTGTTTCTAACTAGCAATAAACGTCAAAATGGCTGACGAAAAATACGAAATCTTGATACTGTTGCGTCATTACTGGAAACAAAACGTTTCTGCAACCGCCGCAGTTACAAAAAAATATGCGAAGTGTAAGGAATAGTGAACATTCGTACAACGCAGCGCTGGTTTCGAAAATTTACTGGCGGACATACAAGTCTCAAGAGGAAACAAGGTTCTGGTCGGCCCAACTCGTTAAGCAAAGCTGAACTTCGAGATATTAGTGAAGCAAATCCATCGACAAGTACCCGTAAGTTGTCAACAGAGTTTGGGTATTCCAAAGAAACCGTAAGGCGTCATTTGCACCAACTTGGAAAAGCCAAGAGACGCTGTAGAGAAGTTCCTCGCGGCTTAACGCCAGCAATGGCAGAAAGGCGAGTTCAGATTTGTGATCAACTGCTTTCCAATCCTTGGGATGAACGTTTCTTTAAACGGACCGTTACTTGCGATGAAAAGTGGATTTACTTCAATAATCCTAGCACAGAAAATCAGTGTGTAACAAACTTCGAACGTGTTGTTAAAAACGTGTATTTCGTGCCATGTGTGTTGCCTATCATAGTTGACCAAAAACATGCATTTAATTATTTTAATTAAAACTCGTAGTACGCATAGTGTTTTCACATTCAATCTAGACATGTTCTTGTGCAATAGAGCACCTTGGCATCGTTTTTGGTTGAGTTAAGAAGGTGAATGTAGCATCCATTATTACTTGTAAATGTAATACATCTGAAACTTGAATTAAATAGCTAACAACACGCGATATAATTACATATGTACGTAGTTTTATGTTAAGTTGAACTTATGCAACTCGCGGTTTACATATACCTATGTTTAATCAATTCCTTCGCAATGACTATGTTTAATGTACCTTTTATTCTGAGCTCATTTGTATATTACCATGATATTCATATCATCTCAATATATATATATATATATATATATATATAATTATTATTATGCTACCAGAATAGGATTTCCTTATTCAAATGGATAACAAGAATTTTATTGAAGCAAATACATATACTAAGACTTTCGAAGATGATCGGAAACTACTAGCATGATTAATTTTGTTGTACAGCCATGATCAAAATGTAATACATGTGAAACTTGAATTAAATAGCTAACAACACGCGATATAATTACATATGTACTTAGTTTTATGTTAAGTTGAACTTATGCAACTTGCAGTTTACATATATGTTTAATCAATTCCTTCGCAATAACTATGTTTAATGTACCTTTTATTCTGAGCATATATATATATATATATATATATATATATATATATATATATATATATATATATATACACAACCAAACTTATATGGAATCACCCATGTTATCCGATGTTATTCAGTATTTTTGACAAATTCCGTATGGAAAGTGAGAAGGACTTTATTATAACTTAGTTTATTAAATTACAACAAAGATTTAAGATGAACAAAAACAATAAAAATGCGAAAACTAAAGATGTAGGTAGTTGGTTAAACAAAAGTTAGATACCTTTTTTCGGACATGTTTTTCACTTTAATAGTCAGTGTTACCACCTCTAGCCCTAATACAAGCTGCAATTCGACGAGGAATGCTTCTAATCAAGGTGTCAACGTGTTCCTGACGTACGTTTGCCCATTCCTCTTGGGCGGCTGGAATGAGCTGTTCCACATTTCCTGGAGCATTTCTTCTAGCTTCTCTTTCTAGAAATTCTGTAGCAACTCGGCTGGTATGTGGAGGAGCATTATCATCCATGAAGACGAAATTATCTCCCACTGCACCTCTCCACAGCCTAACTATTGGTTCTAGTACCAAATCAACGTACCTAGGACCTGTTAAACTCTTTCGTAGTGGAACCAAAGGAGTTTTATCTCCTATCATGATACTGCCCCAGAACATTGCCGTTCCTCCTTTGTATTTTGGGACAGATCTGGCCGTTTGCAGTCTAGCTTGTCTACCTGGACCTCTTAGAACTCGAATTCGACGGTCATCTGATCTCAGACCAATTCTGGTTTCATCCGAAAAAAGGACATTTTGCCAATCTTCAACTGTCCAGTTCTGGTGCTCGAGACACCAATTTAGCCGACTAATTTTGTTCTCTCTGGATAACTCGGGAACCCTTAACTGTCTCCTGCTAAATAAATTTCGGGCACGAAGTCTCTTTCGTACTGTTTCAAGAGAAACACCAACACCTGTAGCCTGCCCAAGTTGCCTTTTGAGCTCCGGAATAGAAGAGGTTGGATTTCTTCTAGCTATTTGAGCTAAATATCGGTCTTGTTCATCAGTAGTCACTCTGAGACGACTTTGTCTAGGTCTGTTCTTCAGTGTTCCCAATTCCAAAAATCTTGTATAAGTTTTGGAAACAATACCCTGAGACACACCAACTATTGCTGCTATGTGCCTCTGTGACATTCCCTGCTCAACAAGAGTAATAATTCTTCCCCTCTGAACTTCGGACAAGCATTTTGAACACAAACTTCTAAATTGAAAAGTTTAAGCTGTCACTTTAGTTTTACAACTAACAATTTTCAATTGTTATCACGACATACGTGATGGACAACTTCAAAAACCCTTGTTATTTTCAACAAAACACTTTCGTTATCTTTATCTCTTATCTGCATGAAAAATTTTCATACATTTCGCAATATTAGTAAGAAATACTAGGTGATTCCATATAAGTTTTGTTGTATATATATATATATATATATATATATATATATATATATATATATATATATATATATATATATATATATATATATATATATATATATGCATATATCGGTTCTTGTGGCACCGTGAAACTAATCGTCGAAGTGGCACCCGGAATTTTGTATAGATAAAGTTACCTTTAAGCACCAGCATATAAAAAGGTGTATATACGATCCGGCACCTTATATATACACTGACTGGGTGGGAGGTCTGTGATGCACTGACGTCACAAACAAGTTTTACGCAAGAATGTAGGTAACGGGATTGTTCCTAGTAAAATGTATTTGAAGTTTTTAGCATAAATGTTTCCTCTCACTTTCTAGAAACTACTCGGCATAAAATCAAACAAATTACATGCATTACGTTATAATTTGTTTATAATTGAAATGGTATAATTTATGTGCAGATATTATTTAAATTAACAAAAAAAATTGCCATTTAGGATAGTTTGGAATTAGACATACAATTTGGTTCCAGTTACTTAGGTGAGTACAGAAATAAAAACCATGCATTATATGTAATTACAATTTAATCTATAAATAATGAAAATACAATATTATGTTAAAAATGGAGTAACAGAAAGTAATAAATTAAGATACATTCTTATTTACATTAAACATGAAATAACAGAAAGTAATCAAATAATCTAAAAAGTTTGGCTAATCAGAATTAGATTTACCTGCAATAGGTAAGTTTTTATAACACAAGTAAATAAGACCATCGTATTTTTTCTTACTAATTCCGATAGGAGAAAAATAAGCCTTATTTAGGTCTATATCAGAGACGCTGATGTCTATATTCTTTTTCCTTTGCCTGTGGTTGACCAATATTTCTTCATAAGTGGTCTGTCCATAATCAGTCTTTTGGACGCATTTTGTCAAAATGCATTACTTTAATTTCATTCCACAGTAGTCTTTTATTTTCTGTATTAAGGGAAAAGTTTTTCCAATACTACCAGCTAAATCTTTTAAGTGAAAAATATCATTTTGCTGTACCTCAGTTACTAAATATGGAGTCTCGTTTTTCTTAGCCAGAGCAACACTGGGTATCCATTGGGCAGGAATGTTTTAATATTCGCCGTTTTTCCTTTTCGATAGCGCTGTGTATAGTATCGCCCTCATTTTGGATGTGATAATGAGAAATATGTGTGATTGAGTCAATGTTTAGCTTGTTGACTGCAAACAAGTACATACTAGCAATAAATTTGTTCTTATTCTGGCCACAACAATTATCTGAAAAAAATGACTTTTTTACCAGCACAGTTTTTTTTAAGTAATACGCTACAAAACTCTCTATCTCGTTAGCCCCCTCTATTTGCCAATGTCTCGTTCCATACATAACAGCATCCTAATTTATCAAGAATGTTATAAATTGTGAAATTCATCGTTGATAACTTACTCCTGTAATAAAAATCTGAGGCAAATCCACAGAGAGTGGGCAGCACCGCCTGCTAGTCATAAACTGCCACAATCTCTATTTTTTTCTGTACGTGAAAATTTCTTGTTCCGCTCGTGATTTTCAAATTCGGTCTGCATTTCTTCCTTCTGTTTAGAAGAAGAATTGTTGTAAGCGGTGCATCGACTGCATTGATCCTTTTTAGAATTATAGAATCCAATATTATATTCGTCATTAAAGGTCTGTGCGGACTGAAAATATTTGGCGCAAGGTTTTCCATCTTCCTTACATTTATCAGAACACAACCGGTACAACTGAGCTAAATTTAAACTACCCTCAAAATATTTTCGCTCTGTTTGAGCTCTTAGATAGTGGGGTTCCACACACGGAACTGATTCCATATGCTGAATAGTGTAATTTTTGACACCATCATCTATCCTTTTTGTATTTTCATGTTTGCCTCTCATATCAGCTTGTAATATTCCCACTTGACTGATCTAGTTTTCTTGCCAATCTAGTCATCTGATCGCCTATAGATAACGTATTGTGAAAAAAAGTTTTTGTAAACCCATTATTATTAGTTCTGTTGCTGTTTGGCTTAACAGTAGCGATATTTTGGTTCCACATTTGTCATATGCCTTATGAGAAACTCTATTTGATGATTTATATCACCCAGATCCCAATAAGCATCTTTAATAGCCTGTCGCTCATCTTAAGATTAAGATTCACCCGAAGTGAAATAGACCATTATACACCCATTTTTCTATTACTGTTCATTTCCTAATACAGATTTAAGCAATTATAATTCCAATTAAATTAAATACGCCCCTAAAAACAGACAAAAATCTGATAAAGGGGTTGCAAAAGTAACCCTTTATTCATGTCTCAAAAACAGTACATATTATCACCATTACATTTTTATATTAGTATGATAATAATCTTATAACGTTTAAGCAATAAAAATTTCCAGGTGCACTGCCGTCCAAGGGGCAGAAAAAACACCCCTTGATCATATCTCTAAAACGACACATACTATCACAGTCAAATTTTCGTATTAGGTTGACAATAATCTTAGAATGATTAAGCAATAAAAATATCCAGGTGCACTTCCATCAAAGGGGTAGAAAAAAGGACCATTTATCATATATAAAAAAGGGCACACACTATCACAAATCAAATTTCCGTATTAGCTTGAAAATAATCTTAAAACAATTAAGCAATAAACATATCCAGGAGCACTGCCGTACAAGAGGTAGAAAAAACCACCCCTTTATTATATCTCGAAAACGACAGATACTAACGCAGTCAAATTTTCGTATTAGGTAGACAATAATCTTAGAATGATTAAGCAATAAAAATATCCAAGTGCACTGCCGTCCAAGAGGTAGAAAAAACCACCCCTTTATCATATCTCAAAAAGAGCACACACTAACACAATTAAATTTTCGTATCAGGTTGAAAATAATCTTAAAACCATTAAGCAATAAAAATATCCAGGTGCATTGTCGCCCTTGGGGTACAAAACTATCTCAAAAACGGCACATACTATCACGATCTAATTTTCGCATTAGTTTGATAACCTCAGAATGATTCAGCAATAAAAATATCCAGATGCACTGCCGTCCAAGGGGTATAAAACACCACCCCTTTATCATATCTTTAAAACGACATACTATCACAGTCAAATTTTCGTATTAGGTTGCCAATAATCTTAGAATGATTAAGCAATAAAAAAGTATCCAGGTGCACTGCCGTATAAGGGGCAGAAAAACCCACCCCTTATATCTCAAAAAGGGCACATACTATCTCGATCAAATTTTCGTATTTGCTTCATAATAATCTTAAAATTATTAATCAATAAAAATATCCAGGTGTACTGCCGTCCAAGGGTTAGAAAAAAACACCCCCTATTACACCTCGAAAACGACACACCATCACAGTCAAATTTTCGTATTCGGTTCACAATAATCTCAGAATGATTAAGCAATAAAAATATACAGGTGGACTGCCGTCTAAGGGGTAGAAAAACCACCCCTTTACCATATCTCAAAAAGGTCAAACACTATCACAATCAAATTTTCGTTTACGTTGATATCAAACTAATACAAAAATTAGATCTTAATAGTATATGCCGTTTTCGAGATATAATAGGGTATTTTTCAACCCCTTGGACTGCAGTGCACCTGGATATTTTTATTGTTTAATCATTCTAAAATTATTATAAAACAAATACAAAAATTTGATCGTGATACTATATACCGTTTTCGAGATATAATAGGGTGTGTTTTTCTACCCTTTTCACGGCAGTGCACCTGGATATTTTTTTTGCTTAATCATTCTAAGGCTATTATGAACCAAATACGAAAATTTGATCGTGATAGTATGTGTCCTTTTTGAGATATGATAAGGGTTGGTTTTTTCTACCCCTTGTACGGCAGTGCACCTGGGTATTTTTATTACTTAATCATTCTGAGATTATCAAACTAATACGAAAATTAGATTGTGATAGTATATGATATAATAGGGTGTGTATTTCTACCCCTTGGACGGCAGTGCACCTGGATATTTTGATTGCTTAATCATTCTAAGACTATTATGAACCAAATACGAAAATTTGATCGTGATAGTATGTGCTCTTTTTGCGATATGATAAGGGTTGGTTTTTTCTACCTCTTGTACGGCAATGCACCTGGATATTTTTATTGCTTTATCATTCTAAGATTGTCATAAAACAAATACGAAACTTTGATTGTGATAGTATATTCCGTTTTCGAGTTATAATGGGGTAGTTTTTTCTACCCCTTGGTGCACTTGGATATTTTTATTACTTAATATGTCTAAGATTATTACGAAATAAATGCGAAAATTGGATCGTGACATGTGTCGTTTTCGACATATGAGAAAGGGTGGCTTTTTCTACCCTCAGACGGCAGTGCACCTAGATATTTTGTTGCTTAATCATTCTGAGATTATTATCAAACTGATACGAAAATTAGATCGTGATAGTATGTGCCGTTTTCGAGATATAATATTCTACCCCTTGGACGGTAGAGCACCTGGACATTTTATTGTTTAATCATTCTAAGATTATTATGAATCAAATACGAAAATTTGATCGTGATAGTATGTGCTCTTTTGAGATATAAGGGTTGGTTTTTCTACCCCTTGTACGGCAGCTGGATATATTTATTACTTAATCGTTTTAAGATTATTATCAAACTAATACGAGAATTAGATCGTGATAGTATGTGCGTTTGTGAGATATCAATAAAGGGTTACTTTTGAATCCCCTTTATCAGATAGTTTGCCTGTTTTTAGGAGCGTATTCAATTTAATTTGAATTATAATTTGCTTAAATCTTTATTAGAAAGGAACAGTGTATAATGGTCTATTTCACTTTAGCTGCTAGTATTGGCCGCTCTTTTCACACCGGTACATTTAAATGTACAACTTTCATTGCAAGGAGGTTTTAGTTTCCTTTCGTCTTTTTCCTTTCCTTTGCAGCTTACGTAAGCTTTTCTTGGTTTAGTCTAATATTTTTCGCCAAGCTTCTGAATTGTTTTCTTATTTTTTTTTTTTTGGATTTACTTTTACAAACTTAATTTTTGTCAGAGTTTAGTAGTACATCATTATGAATATCTACATTTTGGGAGGAATCATGAAAATTTTCTTCTTTATTAATATTTCTTTTTTCTTTGGCATATTTAATTAATGGCTCGACATCAGAATTATTACGCTCTTCATATATTACATCTTCGCATTGCTCACTTGATCTTGGCCCGTTTATCAATACATTTTGTAAAATATTAATTTTTGATGGAACGTTCTCATCAGTTATTCTATAACTACAACCGGGTTGCGAAATATTATTATTATATCTTATATAATTGTGCCCCCACACATGTTCTTTATTGGAAGTACCAGTACAAACCTTATTGGTATAGAACTTACCGCAAAAGAATAAAGATTTATGAAACTAGAGCTTTCATTCGTAATTTCTTGCACGTTTTGTAATATTGTATATTCTTTTTTCTCTGAATCTGCCTCATATTCAGTCTAAAATAGTAAACGACCATGAAAAGTTTTTCAAAGACCACAAACCTTAACAACCAATTATTCTCTGTCTGACAAATCAGCACAATCATGTGATTTCCCAATAAAAGCATTATTGTCGATGTAAGTACTGTGAAGATCGCTCTAAAGTTGAATACACAAAATTATTGTAAGATATAGAAATATTTAAGTGTACACTTACCTCAAATATATTGTCGTTTTGTAATGAGTTATCAAGAGGTTCTTTGTATTATAGTCTTTGTCACTGTAATCATAACTGTTTTGTTGATAATCGCCCGATTTTGGTTTAGTGCTAAACTGACTATTAATTTTGCCCGTGAGAACATTTTTCACTAACTTGTAAACAACACAGTTACAGCAATCCACGCTTTATTTAACCATAAAATGTGCAAGTGCTGATTTATCGCCAAAGCTAAACTCATGTATTACGAAATAGGATAGTTCTGATTGTGCCTTAATAACGTTCTCTTGTTCCATACCTACTTACGCAAGTTAACACATGTTTAAAAGAAAAAAAATGTATTTTGAGTTACAACAGTATATCCTCAAGAAAAATAACACTTTTTGTATTGCAATATATATATATATATATATATATATATATATATATATATATATACAGGTCGCACAACTAAAGATGATTTGGAGGTCAGATGCGCATTCGTCCGTTTTCAAATATTCTACTCGCGTCAATTCGAGAAGTTCAGTAGCGTCGCAGGTAAATTGTTCAAGTGTATATTACGTCATTGTACGTATACAAACATAATTATTAACGTATTTTCTTAATACTTATGGAAATTTTACATTTAAATTAATGAAATTAGAATGTTTTTAAACAGATTAGGAATGTATATAAATTATGAAATTAATAAAATAACATAACACTTTGAATGTGATTTTGTACATGTACCAACGATTAATTACGCCGCCCCTGGTAAGTGATTTTAAGCTGTTACACATGACGATTGTTCGCGAACGCAATGACGTATCTGCGCGACCCGAATCATCTTTAATTGTGCGACCTGCACATATATATTATATATACAGGGTGACAGAAAAAAGTGCCATGCATAGTGCCACGCGATAGAGGACACTACAATAAGAAAAAAAGTTCCTATGAACTTAGGTCCGCAACGCCTTTAAAAGATATAGGGTGTTGAAGTTTAATTATTTTTTTGTTTTTTTCTTAATATCTTCTTACAATGATGTAATAAGCGGACGAAATTTTGTATACAGGGGCTTTTTATCACGCAGAATTCAAATATGACCTTAATTCTTTTATTACTGAAGTGCAGTGATCATATTACAAGCCCTCTACGACAAATCCACCTATTTTCAAACCTCCTTTCAAAAAATTTCCTTACCACACAAGAAAAGTGAGATAGCTTGCCATCAAGCATGCATTCCACTCTTGCAACAATGTCCACTGAAACATCTTCTAATAATGTGTTCAAGTTATTCCTTTTCAACAGTGCGACGAGTTCTGGAAACTCCCATTATTAACTTTTTTTTAAACAGACATCTTCACCACCCATCTTCATCCAAACGCCTATGCACGCCAATAAATGTTCGTTTAGGAACCTGTCCTAAAGGATATCATTCTCGATAGATACGTTGAGCTTTGGAGAAATTTGACCGAGCTTCTCCGTAACGCATAATCATGTTCATGTATTCTTCAAAAGTATAGTGAACCATTTTAGGAACACAAAATAATATGCACTATTGGAGTGATGAAAATAACAGGCGATGGAAATTTACAATAAAATATTATTGTCTTGTTTAGAGGTATTTTGTGTATTTGATTTAAGTTTTTCATTGATTCTCTTATTGAATTTTCAAAATTACTTTCAAAAATGGTTCACTACACTTTTGAAGAATACAGGGACATAATTATGTGTTACGGCGAAGCTAGATCAAATTCTTCCGAAGCTCAACGCATCTATCGAGAAAGATATCCATTAACCCATTAACGCCGAGAAAAAAAAAATAGAAAATTTTTTTTTAATTTTAATATAAACGAATAGCAAATATTTTTATTTAACATATTTAGCCATCTTAGGTAATTTTTTTTCTCACAATTAACCAAAAAACAAGGTGTTCCCATATGGGACCTTTAGGCGTAACCTCACTAGTGAAATGCACAATAAAAAAAAAGTAAAAAGTATCTTGTCATTTGAACGAAACCTTAATTAAAATTGGAAGTAAATATTATTGTGTAGTATGAAACTTTCGAAAACAGTCAACACATAGGCTTATATTGCATTTACAGCACATTGTTCTTCCTCGGCAGCTACAGTTTTCACCACCACAACGTCTTCTTTTACCTTCCGGAACTGTGGTTACATAATGATGCATACCACCATACCTGATATCATTACTGACTCGAAAATCACTTGCTGCAGCACGAAGCGTTCTCCCTGTGGCGCGAGCTGGTATTTTGTATCTCGTTAGGTATGTCTGAAAATAAAAGGAAACATCAAAATATTTTCTCCTTAACAATTGTTTGTTCTACTGTACCTGTAAGATATTCCTCCTAAAGTCGAGTTGATTGATTTTTCGGCCACTTTACCTGCATAATATCCAGGCGTTTGAAATGGCTGCATCTATGAGATACGTAAAAATCGGCCAATACCATTTTTTGGCACGAATTCCAAATCGATAGCTAAAAATTGAAGAAAAATTAAAAATTTGAATCAGTTATTGTTCCTAAAATATCTCACCATGATCAAATCGGGTCTGGGAATGGAAATTGTTTTCTTATCACTCCTACCAAATCTATCAACTGGTTTTACTGGTGTCACCCCATATAGTGAACTTGCCAGCGTAACAACTTTATTATCCATCCATCTTACATAAATAACACCACTATTTTTTTTCCAAAATATACGAAAAATCTCCTCTAACTTGCTTTTCCAATTGTTTTTTTTTGGAATCAGTGGAATATCTCTAGGCAGCCTATTTTCGCGTATGGTGCCACTTGGAGCATTCAAACACCAAACTTTGTACCCGAACCTTATTGGTTTTCTACGGATGAATTGTTTGCATCCGTGGCGACCATAATATAGAATCATAGACTCATTGTATGATAAATTCTGTTCTGGAACAAAATGGTCAATACATTTTTTCTTTAGATGGTCGGTAAGTGGTCGTAATTTATACATCTTATCTTCGCCAGCTAGGGTGTTATTGTCGGCAAAGTGAACAAATTTACAAATTTGTAAAAACCTGTCACGTCTCATTGCTTTGGATACCATTGGATTTTTCATATCATTAAAATTCTCCCAATAATGCCTTTTTGACGGTAAGATGTTTATACCACTCAAAATCAGAATTCCTAAAAATAATCTTAGTTCCTTAGTGGTTATTTGTGGGCCAGGGCAATTCTTCTGTAAAGCATTATTTTTAGTTTCAATAAGTATATTTTGTAACATCTCATCGGAAAAAATAATTCAAATAATTCAACGCATCTCATTGTGCTGTACTTCAAATAATTTTTTCGCTGGAAATTCACGGTAGCCCTCTTGCAATTCTCCTTCGATAAACTTGGTTGTAGCAGGTTTTGCAGTCAATACTAAAGTGGATCTACTGTTACTATCACTCGGCTCTAAAGCACATGGCACTCCTGGTTCCTCCATATTATCACAATCAATGCCTAGTATATCGTTGTTCGAATAAACAATTTCTGCTTTAGCAGTAAGTTGCCCAGCAGTTAGATTCTCGACTAAACCACCTACATCTTCATCTGCTGAATCTTCATCAGTCAGCTCGTTGCTCTCTGGAGGCTCAATATAAATATTTTCAACATTTTCGTTGTCATAAGCCATATCTAACGCTTCCTGAAGGAAAACTCCACTAAGACAAAATGTACAGCTTTAAAATTTAGTCCAAGTGAGATACCGCCTAACGGGCCCATGTGGGAACACCGATATTTACAACAATATTATACATAAACAAACAATCAATAAAATTATTCTCGAATGGGAATATGATTTTATATATCATAATATGATAAAACTCTAAAAACTGGTATAAAATAAAATATCTAATTGTTATTATACTTACACAAAGTCGATGTCCATGTTTTCTACCAGCTGATAAAAACAAATATTTCACTTGACACTAAAAAATTCCAAACGTAAACAGAGCGCTGCATAAACTCGTCTAACGGCTTCATGAATCATACTAAAGATGAGTAATAAGCGGATTGGCGAAAAGTAATGAAATATCGTACTTACACCGCATTTTTAACATTGATGTTTTGTGGTTCCATATGGTGCCTTTAAGCGCTAATGGGTTAAGGCATATTCCTCATAATAGGACATGTATTGACGTGCATAGGTATTTGGGTGAAGATGGCTGTTTTAAAAAACCAAAAGTTAATAGTGGAATTTCTAGAACTCGTCGCACTGCACGAAACGAAGAAACTGTTTTACTAATGGTAGAAAATAGTCCGAGAACAAGCACCAGGAAAACAAGTTCAGCGGTACGAAATGTTAACCGTGAATCAGTTAGACAAATTTTCAATGAACAACTTCTTCGCCCCTATCATTTCCAAAAGGTTCATTCACTATTACAATGTACAATTTTGCAAATGGTTGCAAAATCAAAGACACGATATTTTTTCTTCAATTGTGTTTACTGATGAAGCTGGTTTTAGCCGTGATGGTATTCTGAACCTACATAATATGCACCATTGGACTGATGAAAATCCTCATCCAACCGTAGTTAGAAGTCACCAATATGGGTTTTCTATTAATGTGTGGGCAGGTATAATTGACAATTACTTAATTGGCCCATTTCAATTGCCCAATCGATTGATAGGTGAACTGTATCGAAATTTCTTGGAGAATGAACTAAATATGTTATAAAAGGATGTTCCATTGGCTATTATTGATAGAATTCGTTACATGCACGATGGCGCGCCAGCTCACTTTTCTCGATTGGCAAGGGAATTTTTCTATAGGAGATTTGGAAATACGTGGATTGGTCGAGGGGACCTGTACGGTGGCCAGCTCGTAGTCCCGACCTTAATGCCCTCGATTTTTCATTTTGAGGATTCATGAAAAATGATGTTTATTCTGTAGAAATACGTAATGAAGAGCAACTATGGATAAGAATTATGGAATCCGCAGATAGTTTCCGTAATAACCCAGGAATATTTCAAAGATGCCGTCAATCCTTAGGAAGAATTGAAAAGTGCATTCAAGCACAAGGACAACAATTTGAACATCTTCTAAAAATGTAATGTTTTTTTTAATCACTGTCCTTCATTGTTGCTATTAAAATTTAATTGTTGAAGTGTTATGTCATTGTTTTTGCAAATAAGTTACTTTGGCGCTTTTGGATAATTTGCATGCATCGGATGCATTTTTCTCGTAAACCGTTGGTCCTAGCGACTTCAATAAAGTATACCTTTCTGAAGCAGAAAAGATGGGAAAACAAATTTTTCCAATCGAAAATGACATAGTGTAAGGCAAAAAGTTAGGACCGACTCAAACAAGATGGAAACCTGTATGTGGCGTCCTCTATCAGTAATAAAGAACTAAGGTCACATTTAAATTCTGCGTGATAAAAATCCCTGTATACAAAATTTCCTCCGCTTATTACATCATTGTAAAGATAAAAAAAACAAAATAATTAAACTTCAACACCCTAAACATCACCTAAACGAAGGCGTTGCGGACCTAAGTTCATAGGAACTTTTTCTTATTTTAGTGTCCTCTATCGCGTGGCGCTATGCAAGGCACTTTTTTATATATATATATATATATATATATATATATATATATATATATATATATATCTAGTGAAAGGTTAGAGTAGCCCAAAATAATTGGTAATTAAGATGTTTGTTTTTGAAGATATCTAAAACTTTCGCACTGATTATTAACCCTAAGGATATTACAACCAGCCTTGTTTTTAAACATATGTAGGGCTTCGGCAAACTTATTCCAAGGTTTACATTTTTTATGAACTAATGTTCTTAATTAAACCGATTTTAATAGGTCGTTTAGTTTGCCCTCTATAGGTTTCATGAGATTTTTTTCGATTCATAAATAGATGGGGAATTTACATATTTAATTGTAAAATGCTGATAATGCTGAATTCGAAAACCCGAACGTTAAAACATTAAACCATCATATTTTGTAGCCTCTTGCAAAACAGAACAATGAGAATTAATGTGTGAAAACAATTGATATTTTTTTGTAGATAACCGGTTTAATTAGTAACATTCTTGGTTTGTCACTACAGAAACTGAAACTAACACGAAAGTTGAAAATTTAAATGTTTCAATTGTATTTAAAAACGGGCGCACTTTATATACCTGCCTAACAGACATATTTGTACTTTTGAGAGCTGTCTCTTTTTTAAAATTATGATTAAGAATGTTTATCAACGTAAAGTAGGTTTGCTTGTTAAAAGTAAAAGTTATCTAAATATTTCGTCATTATAATAACGCAAATAAAAAGATCTTTGCATGGGGCGGGTGCTATTTAAATAAAACGAACGCTTCGTTGAAATGCGGAAACCGGCTAAGCGATAAGAAACTAATTCAAGATAATGAAGGCAAGTTGAAAACAATCAGAAGCAATTCTATTAAAGTCCATTTAAATAACTTTAATGAAGAGGGAATGAGTGACATAAATTTATTGACAAATCAAATACAAGTACAGCCATTACGTAACACACTGTAAAGCGGTAAATAAAAAAAGGGTGAAGTACGTCTTTTCTCTTACCTGTAATTAATACGTTTTCAGTTGATTTACACTTATTATTATCTAAATCGCGTTTTGCACAATTATTGTCGGTTTCGTTAACCTTTGCACCCAAAGCCATTGCACATTAATTTAATTACCGGAAGTATAATTTTTGTTTTCAATATTTATTTAGTTGTAAACTAAATTCACTAAATGTGAAAGAAAATCACAAAAATTTTAAATAAATCTTGATAAATAACCAAATTGAAGGATTAAGGATATTTGTGCACGTGCTTTACAAGGTCTCCCCCCTCTTAGGAAAAAAAGAGCCGGGATGCGCGTAGAAGTTCGATAACGTAGGTTGCGTTCATTCATGCTTTTCAATACTATCGCCATCTGTTGTTATCTTTAAAACAACGTCGCGACGCCAACTATTGTAATTATGTTAAAACAATCCAATTTTAAATAATTGTAAAAATAATCATTTTGATAATTTGTTACCGTAACTAAATAATAATTAGAAGCTTGTATGCTATTTAGTGATGTAAAAATTTGTAGGGCTTCAAAATATTTTTGAAACCTCTTACATTTTGCCTCACTAATTGTCTAATTCAGAACACTAAATGTAATCAATAGAATGCTGCAAAAATACTATTTTAATATGAAAAACAATTTAATAAAGAGTTTTAGAAAGTTTTGCAACAATGAAAATAAAAACAACTGATTGTAATAAAATATTACGGAAAAGCCGAAACCATTTTGACCACTAAAAATAAAATATATTAAAGTAGTATACAGGGTGGCCCATTAGTGTGTGAAAGTGCAATAATTTACTTAGGATCAAAAATACAAACGATTGTTTTAAATAAAAGTTGTTATGTTTGCACAGATACACATTTCTGAAATATTTTCAGATATACAGGGTGTTCAGACTAAGCGAGACAACGTGAAGTTTACTTTTTCTTAATAGGGCACCCTGTATATTTGTTTACTATCGAATTCAGCGTAAAACTCTGCATCTAGCCCTATCTATTCTTTTCCCATAAATTGCGACGTTGCCAAGCTGGAGCGAAAAATATGAAGATTTGACGAGCATTGGTGCGGTATAAATGCTGCCAAATAAACGTTATCAGTGATAAGCAACTAAACTTATTTGGTAGGTACGAAGGTAAAGGATGGCTGAAATGTCTGAACATAGTAGAAGTATCGTTTGGGGTTCGAGGTATTTTTTAGATAAGCATTAATTCAAGAGATTTCAATTAGCAAAAACTTCATTTTTTAAAATGGAACACCCAGTATATTATTTTACCATCTTGTAAAACTATTTTATCCCTTCGAATTATGTCTGTATAATGTACTCTATAAAATTGATTGTTTTAAGAAAATTGCATTCTTAGTTTATGATTTAAAAATATTCATGTTTTTAACAAGCAAGCTCTTAATGTGACGTTTAGAATAGTTTTACTTTCAATCACCTGTAATTTTCTACCTTTAAAAATGTAATAAAATAAATAGGGCTCTACAAAACTCAAAATAAACAATTTAAACAACAAATAAGAAAGAACTAAAACGTTAGATAACTATTTTATTAAATGTTCAAAATGACCACCATTTACTTCCATACAATCATGTTTGCGATCTTCAAAAGTTCTACTAGCACGATGTAACATATCGACATCAGCAGTTCGGAAAACCTCTCTAATTCTATTCTTCATGTCTTCCTTAGTAGTCGCGGGTGTTTTGTGTAGGGGCGAGTTGCATATATTGAACCACTTTTGGAAAAATCACTATAACTTGCAAAAATAAGCAAATGTTTTATATTAAATTCTGATACAAACTTAGTACCATATTAAGATCATGTGAGCAGTAAATAAAATGTCCGACAAAAAGCATTTCATTGCATAATTAATGTTTAAATATTTAACTGTAAAAGTTCAATTTAGGATATCGGTCTCTTTAATTGAACCACCTGGTTCCTAAATTGAACTTATTATTAAAAGACATCCTTAGCGTACAAAAACTATTTTATTTTGTCTCTTAAACGATATGGATAACATAGAAACAGATTATTAAGAGAGCTACGAAACTTAAGAAATATTTTAGGCAAGATGAGGACACAAATTATATTTACGTTTAAAGCTGACAAACGGAACAATAATTCTGAGGTAGAAGAATGAATGCCTCAACTCAAATTAGAAAATGTGTGAGCAAAAATCACAAGTAAAGTCCTCTGCGTCTTCTGCAACTCCGCATACTGCTCATGTGCCCATTTTAAACACCTTTGGCACCGAACCCAACCTTCATTTGATTTGGGTTTGAGGTAACTCTCACTGCAATACACACACAGCTCTTCATTGCTTTTCTCATCATCTGAATCTGTCGATTAGGTTGTCTGGTTTCTGACATACGTTTTTGTTTTATGGTTCTTATTTTTGGTTCCTGAAAATAATTTAACACTTGCTTTTTCCAGGTTTGCTATCAGTTAACGACTTTTCTTTTTTCCTGAAGGTCTTTTTGTAAGCTATACTAGTAAGCTCTACTGCAACAGCAGTTTTGAACAAGCCTGTTTGTTCCAGGGGCAGATGCGAATTCAGTCAGGCTTTGGTTCAGTTTTTATGGAATAATTTCTCCCAGTACCATGTTGGAATGGCTAGCAACTCATGGCATACATGGTGTAGTGTTATCTGGTGAGAGGTGCAGCTTAAAGTAGGTTGATGAGCCGAGGTAGAACCTACAACACGTTCAATGTTACTGGGTTCTGGTTGGGTAACACCACCTTCTTGACTTTTATCTGGCGGTTCTGCAGCAGTAGAGGAAGCAAATAGATGCTCACCGAATCTATTTCGATTAGGGGGCCATATTCCGGCCCACCTAAAAGCATTTTGGCTTATGCCTACAGTAGTGGCCTTCCCATAAGTTCTACCTAACAACTCAGCAACATTATAGACTGTTATCGATTGTCCTACGTGAGTCCGCAACTATGAATCTTGTTCCTGAACATAATAATTTTGCAGAGGTGTAACAAATCCTACGTCAAGCGGTTTTAACCGATGCGTTGTATGGCTAGGTAATTTTAAAAGATAGATATGATGTTGACGAGCAAACTCCAGAGCCTCCAGATTCTTACTATGCATTGAATGTCCATCTAGGTAATCTAATGACAGACTTATCTTCACTTGACTTAACTACTTCATGAAAATGTTTAAGCAATTTGACAAACAGATCGCTATTGATATAGCCAGTATCTGAAATTTTAGTAAGACTTCACGTTGGAGCATCTCGTCCAAGTTCCGATGCATAGCGCTTCTTTTTAAATATGAGCATGGGTGGAATGTAAAACTCTGTAGCGTGGCAACAACAAACCATACGCCTCTTTCTCCACTGGCGATTCCACTAAATTGCCGTTTTCCTTTTCGCAATACAACCTTTTGCATTTTCTTTTGAACGGTTGCGTAACCGGATTTATCAACATTGAATACTGTATTGGCCGTAATTTTATATTTGTCAACTAGGATTTCAAGTATATCAAAAAACTGCATAACTTTCTCTCTCTCAAAACCTCGAGCTCTGGCAACCGGTGTGGACTCCTGTTGGCGAACTGATAGTTCTGGGTGTCTATGCATGAATCCATAGGACGAAGAGTCCTGAACAACGCACCACCAACATTACTCAATACATTATTACTTATTTTATTTTATAATATAATATCTTTGTAATACGTATGGTAAATATCTACAAGATGCGCCACGGAAACGGCCGATTTGTAAGACATAAAAATAACTAAATCATTTTATTAAGAAAATTAAAACTATTTCACGTTAACCTATATAAAATAGCATTTTATTTCTTAAAATAACGTTTACGAGATGTCCACCACTTCTATGCAAACATTCTTCCAAACGTAGAGGCAAGCTATGCATAACATTGCGTAACATTTCAACAGGTATCCGGTTGATTTCTTCTCGAATTCTTAACTTCAGTTCATCAATGTTCTGTGGGCGATGTGCGAAAACTTTAGTCTTTAAGTAGCCCCACAGAAAAAAATTACATGCCGAGAAATCCGGAGATCTCGCTGGCCAAGGAATGTTTCCATTCTTTGAAATGATGTGATCGGGAAACAGTCGGTTTAGGGCTTCTATAGATATTCTGGCAGTGTGTGCAGTTGCCCCGTCTTGCTGAAACCATGTGTCGGCATTTATCTGTGGAAGTAACGCTAGCCTAGGTTTTAGAAATGTTTCGATCATTCCAACATAACGGCCTGATGTAACTTTCACTGCGTTTCCATTGTCATCTTCGAAGAAAAATGGACCAATTACTCCAAAGGACGAAATTGCACACCACACTGTCACTCTTGCACTATGTAGTGTTTTTGATGAAGAAGTCTAGGATTTTCATGTGTCCAGTATCGAGAATTCTGCTTGTTGACGAATCCTGAGAGATGAAAATGAGCTTCATCACACATAATCACATTGTCAATAAAATTTGCATGATTGTTAATATGGTTTAACAAATCAGGACTGAAGTTTGAACGACTTATGAAGTCATTTGGTTCTAATTCTTGCACAATCTGAATTTTATATGGTTTAAAATGCAAGTCCTTGTGTAAAATTCTTCTTAAGGTTGTCGCTGAAATTCCCAGCGAAATTGAGTGACGCCGTGCAGAACGTTGTGGACGTCTTACCATAGCTTCCTGACTCTCTGAATAGTTTGCGGTGTTCTCACTGGATTCAATCTCCGGTGGGGCTTCCGTTTGGGCGATGAAGCTGTTTTTCAAAATTCTCAACCCAAATTTTGATAGCATGTGCAGAGGGCACAGCATTATTACGATCAATGTTAAAATGGTTACGAAACATTCTCTGAACTGCTACGTAACTATTACTTTCGTGGAATGCTCTTACGGCAAATGAACGGTGTTCAGCTGACCACTGTTGCATTTTGGCAAAATGCTGTTATACTGACAATAACCTAAAAGTAACAGCAGCCTCTAATTATTTGAAGTTTACTATTAAAATGACATTCAAAATCACCCGTTTCCATGGCGCACCTTGTATATATTTTTAATGTATCATAAAATTTTAATAAACTTTGTTGAACTTGAACTTGAGTGAAGCATTTCTTCAAATTGAAAATATATTTTACTAGTGTTTTCAGTTTCGGATGAAAAACACACTTGGTACCCAGTTTTTACATTGTCGTTGGCTTGTTTCTTAGTACCTCTCACATGTCTGAGAAAGGCTGATTTATTGATACAGTACCTTCGAACACTTTCGTTAAAACCTACTTCGTCTTCTTCCTATGCTCTGACAGCCAGAGCCATGTCAGCATTTGTCGAAGTCCATACTTGCCCGCTTAGACATCTCCTGAAATAAGTATCATAAATTGAACCGGTTGAATATAGGAAACGGGAATCAGCGTACCGTTTTATTTTTCTAACTGCACTTTTTAAGGAACAATGTTTCTAGGTCGAAATTATGGGAAAGTAAGTTATTGCACTTCCACACACTAATGGGCCACCCTGTATGTTGTATCTTGTATCATCCTATACAGGGTGTCCCACGACGAACCGACGCGATCGATTTCTCAAAAAGTACGCAATGGAAAATTTGGCAGTATACCAATGTCGAAAGTGGCAACTAGACTAAAATACACCTTACATATTATGTCATTCTTAGATTCTATCAAAAATTTTAGACATATTTTATGTATAATGTCCTATACCTAACTTTGAGATATTTAATATTTTACGTAAAAAATAATTATATTTTTTCTTATAAAAAAGCCTTTATTATTCAATTTGAGATGGATTCTTTGCAGAAAGGCATCTATTTTCATATACTGAGTGAATATTTTGATTTTAAATTAATACAGGGTGGCCAAAAATTAAGTTGTAGTAAACGTAAAAAGTCATTGTTTTAATATGGAAACCCCCTAATTTTATAATGCTATCTTATTTAGCATTAAAAATAAGGGTAACTTTGTGTAAAGTTGTCTATTACAAAAATGTGTAGTTTTCGAAATATTAGCAATTAAAGATTTTTATTATGAAAATGGTTAGTTAGCTATGACAGCTGCCATGACGACGTTAAAAAAACATTATTTCTAGTTATTCGACATTAAGTAATAATTAATAATCATGCCGGGGCAATTGAACTACACGCACGAAGGTTATTTAAATTTATTTATTATCTACGGTAAATGTAACAGAGTTTTATCAAGAACCTGCGAGATATTCGCTGAAAGATATCCAGATAGGGCACCGTTAAGGCAAAAATTAAGAAAAGAAAACCAATTGTCAACGATGAAATTGTCGAAATTACAATTATGGGATATTTTGTGGCATATCCTATGTCTTCAATAAGAGAAGTGACTGCCCATACCGGAATCTCAAGAAGTTCAATACAAAGAATTTTGGCAAAACACAATTTTCACCCTGATTTATTTTTTATGGTTCAACACCTTGAAGCCATTGATTTTCCTAAACGAGTGCAGTTTATTTTAACAATGGCATAAGACTTCCCCCGATTTTTGGAAAATATTGGAGTGACGAGGCTAAATTTATAAAAAATGGTCTTTTTAACCGACACAATTACCATCTTTGGAGTGATTCGAATTCCCATGCCGTAAAATTGCCAAATTTTCAAGAAAACTGGCAATTTAATGTATTTTGTGCCGTTAGAAATAATAGAATAATTAAACTACATTTTTATGAAGAGAACTTGAATGGTAAGTAACAATAAAATGTAATTTATTTTTCTATTTTAAATTACCTTTTAACATTTTCTAGGAAAACGATGTTTAAATATTCTAAAGATTTGGATGAACAGTACTTAAGCAATTTACCTCTGGCAGAACACAGGCTAACGGGATGGCGCCCCTCCACATAGAACCTTTTCTGTTAACAACTTCTTGCGAGCGACTTTTTATGACCAGTAGATTGCTAGTGATGGACCTTTCCTGTGGCCTCGTTCTCCTGACCTGACAGTCTTGGATTATTTTATATGGGGAATGATAAAAAACATCATGTATGTTAATCCAACTACGACAAAGGAAGATTGTATGGCAAGAGTAAGGGACACATTCGCGAGTTTGTCTTAAGATTCCATTAGAGCAGCTACTCGTGAAGAACTTACTCTAAGATGCGAAAAATGTTTGGAAGTTCAAGGTGGACATTTTGAATATTTAGTAAAATAATTGTTTTTCTGTGAATTGGTTAGCATAAATTTTCTTTTATTAATTTTTGCCTTAAAAGTCTGTTGCAGTCACCGTAGATAATAAATAAATTTAAATAATCTTCGTGCGTCTAGTTTAATAGCCCCGGCATGATTATTAATTATTACTTAACCCCTTCACATCCAGGTGGATTAAAAAAAACACCTTCACATACCAGACAACTTTTTTTAAAATGTATATTATAGTTATATTATGGCATTACTTCTTGAACCAAAGTTGATTTTTTTATTTAAAATTAAAAACAAAATGGCGGCAGTAATTGATATTTTAGGGTTATACCAGTATATCCACCATTTGGATAATAGTGCAATTTATTAACACTTTTTAATATAAAAAAATACAAATGGAACGTAACATTGATAAAGAGCATAAATAATGTTTATTTGTGGTATTCTTGGAAGTGTTCTGCACAACATAGCCCTGGTTTATTTGGACACTCAATGCAAATGTTTCTTGTCCGTTTTCTTTGGCCATGTTTTCGGCAAATAACGCAGATTTTTCGTAATGCCCGCTTTTTCCTTCTTCCTTTGGCAAGTTGACCATAGCATGTCCTTTTTGTGTTTGCTTTGAAGCGGAAGGTCGATTCTCACCTGAACGAGCATCCGTCATATTGCGATATCCTTCAATGTATTTATGCAAAATACTATTACTGCAAAGTTTTATGTAGTCATACATTGAAATGTGCAAATTGTCTTTAGCGTTACAGTATATAACCTTCGAATTTAGAAGCATCTGAAACATTAGTTGAAAGCCCACTTTTGTAAACCACGTGTAACTTTTGCGTAGAGAATTGTAAGGTTCCAAATCTTGATCGACGGCGTCAACGGAGCCCATATTTTGATTGTAAAATTCGATGTGAGCAGGTTTTTTTAAAATAAACTAATTTTCCGCCCACCATGTAACGAGATTTTTCACGAAACCCTGCAGCATGCTTACTTGTCAACAAGTATACATCCTTCTTATCTTTGTACCTAACAAGTAGTTGCATGTTTTTCTGCACAAAACATAATTGATTGTTTTCTAATGGAATTCTAGTTAACTCAGCGGGAACTCCACGATTACTTCTTATAGTTCCAGTCAAATAGGTTCCTCGAGTCAGTAAAAATTGTGAAAGGCGCACAGAAGTATACCAATTATCCAATATAACTTCTCTGCCGCTGTTCAGTACATTTTGGGCTAAATGCACGACAATTCTTTCAGAAACCGAAAGGTTTTCGGTGCCTGGAATATGAGATACATCGAAATTGTCTTTTCCAATGTATAAACAGAAGTTCCAAGTGTAACCTCGCAAGTGTGGGGAGCTTGGGCACATAGCAAAAAGTTTTATGCCAAACCTATTCCTTTTTGACTTCATGTATTGGCAAAAGTGCAATCTGCCTTTGTAAAGCATCAAATGTTCGTCGATTGCAAACACCGGTCCCGGGTCAACTAACGTCATGCAGTTATCTCTAAGCATAGCCATATATATTCCAAGTCTGCTCAATGGAGCATTTGTTTTGCTGCTTCAGGTGGAGAAAACCGAATAAACTTGAATATAGAAAGGTATCTGTTTCGACTCATGATAGACTTATTAAAAACTTTTGGTCCGGCATACAAAATGTTATTACTCCAGTAATCTGTTATACGAGGACACTTTACTAATACAGTTAATAAATTAAGTGCAATGAAAATATACATCTTTTCTTTTTCAAGTTTCTTCTATTGAAGACCATAAAGTTTTACGGTACCTGTATTTGGATCAAAGTACATTTCTTCTCTTCTGTTCGTCCATTCACATAATTTGGTAACGATATTTGAACTAACAAAACACTTGAAACAATTCACTCGGTTTTTGCATTCTTCCAAATCAATAGCCGGATGAAAATCGTATTCAGGAGAAAAATTCACCGGTGGTCTAGGAACTTGATCAGAAAAAGGGTCATTTAAAACTTGACATTCGTCCATGATCAAGTTCTCACCAACTTCGTCGTCATCAGTTTCTGAATATGTTTCATCAGAGTCACTAATTGCCGAATTATCACTCAACTCGTAGTCTGGATCATCACTATCAGAAAAATCTTGATCACTCATACTTATTTTTAAAATAAAACGAAAAAACGCAAAAATATGGCAAAACTGACTTTCCCGCCAAAACGTAATTTAGAGGTTTATACAACCGCATACCAGCGTATACTAATCGTAAAAATATTCCTACCGATTTATTTTGGATGTTGAAAAAAATGATGGGGGTGGCTTGTGTGCCATACCAGTCGGTAAAATTAATTGCCGCCCTTCATACCAACTTTCTGCTGGTTAATATGTTTCATTAAGACTAATATCCATATGTGGATATTATGGTGCCCAGAAAGCATATTCAAAATATCCATATGTGGAGTACTGGATGTGAAGGGGTTAATGTCAAATACCTAGAAATAATGACATTTCAATTGAAATTGATTATTTTTCGGCCATCCTGTATTAATTTAAAATCAAAATATCGACTCAGTATATGAAAGTAGGCCCCTTTTTACAAGGAATCCACCTCAAATTGAATAATAAAGGCTTTCTTATAGGAAGAATTATTAATTATTTTAGGGTCTGCAAACGTCATTTTTGACAAAATATTAAATATCTTAGGTATAGGACATTATACATGAAATGTCTAAAATTTTTGATAGAATCTAAAAATGAAATAATATATAGCCCCCCCCCCCCCTTTAAAATAAGAGGGTAAACATCAACTTCCGGTATAACCAGAAGTGCCGCCATCCTGAAAATATTTTAGTCGAGTTGCCCCCATCGTAATTGGTATGCCGCCAAATTTCAATTACGTACTTTTTGAGAAATCGATCGCGTCGATTCGCCGTGGAACACCCTGTATATTAAAATAATCGGGTTGTCCATTTACATATATACGTTTGTATTTAATTTATTATGCGTTTTATTATCATCATTAAATTTAATTTTAAACGCAAAATTTTGCGAAGGAAAGATAGTGTTTTATTATTTTAATTAGATTCAGCATTCTGAAGAAGCCAACCAGTGTGACGAAATATAATGGCTTTCAAATGTATTCTGAAGCTCTATAACATTATCGTAAATAACATACTTTCTTCTAAAAATGTATTTATAACTAGTTATAATAGTTTACTATTTAAATTAAAAATAACAAACAACGAATGAACTATTATTTAACTGTAGATAAACATATCAATTTCCGTTTGTGGTCAAATTAAGAAATAAATTATATAATTTAAAATGGGATAGGGATGAATCTATAGTAATGTCGAAGTGTCCATATTTCAAAATATTATAGTGTATAATCTATTGCTAATTGCCCCCTTTTCAAATTTTTGCTCCTTCCCTTCAACTGTAATTCATTTTTAATAGTGGGGTGCTAGGTTAACTTTCAGCTAGCACAAAATGTCTTCTTACACCGGATAACTATTAAACAACCACACTATAATTTTTTCTAATTAATTGCTGCATTTTTACTAAAGAAGAATATTCACAATTTACCTAGTAATTAGTAAATAAATCATTTCCAAACTGGCGAACTAGAGTAAAGAACATGTATTGAATTCATTTCTGATGAACATGTTATGCTAAATTACTTCTCATTTGCATTTCAATTTATTGCTTACCAATTTATATATTATATAAACTATTTCCAAGTGAGGGTGCTAGCGTAACACATGAGTGAAGTAAGGTAAAGGCACCAGTAATCGACACTATTACATCTTATCAACATCCTTTCACCAATTGTCGTCGCCCCAGTTTCGACATCATTTATAGAATAAAAAAAGAATTAGATAGGTAATTACTTATATTTTTTTTATTTAACACATGAAAAAATTAAATCACAAAGTGGGATCTTAATATTCAAAAATGTTTAAGCTTTTAGGAAAAACGTATTTAAGCCTATCTCCAACACTTTGTATCAAAGGATGTGGCAATTTCTCCAATATCTGTTCCACTTTGATAACGGAGACGTCACTATCGACCATTCGATATACTGTCTTATCATCGTTAATGCACTTTAAGGACATAATTTCAATTTCTCCATTTTTTAATTTTTTCTGATCAACACAAGCATATCGATATTGGATGTTTTTGCGGGTTCCACCCAAAAACCTTACCAATAAAAAATCTCCAACATTATACACATAGTTTGTCAGAGGCAAAGAGTCGCTATCTGAATCTTCGTCCTGGGCAGTTTCCATTTCCGATACATCATCTAAGCTATCTCCCCTTTCCATCCATTCTTTCTCTTCATCACTTATCTCGTACGAAATCTTTCTCTTTTTTTCTGCTCGTTTTCCCACCAATTTGCTTTTCTGATTTGTTTTTGTTTCTCTTGCCTTTGCTCTATTTTCCTTTTCCTCAAGTTTCCTTTTTTTTTCAGCTACTTTTTTTTCGTGGTATTCCTGCCACGACGTAATTGCCGACGGGATCTTTTTCTTACTTCTTTTTTTTTCACTTTCTAATGTGCTAGGCCAAAATAATGCTTTTTTAAATGGCGTTGGAACATTCTGGCGAAGTAATGAGACTGGTGAATTTAGACTATGTTGTTTTTATACAACCAGGATTTTCTTTTAGTGGAGTTTCATGGTGTTTCTTTTCTATTGCATAAACTTTTGTAATGTTTTCAATTGTAGTTGGACTTGTTTGTGAGATGAGGGGGTGTTGACATTTAGACTCGGATGTAAATATTTGAATGGAATGGATAACTAATTTATTATTTGTTGCTTTTTCTTTTTCATTGTCTTTGAGTTCTTGATTAGGTTTTTGTTTTGATTATTCTTCAGCTTCAGATCCTATGTAATTTTTTACCTTTCTCCATATTTCAAACAAAGATTTGTCCTCAATCCTTCCATTCCACTCTTCCTTTTCTTCAACCTGTTTAAAAAGGATCATTCTGTCTTCTGGTATCAATTCTTCTAACACATATAATTGTTGTTTTTGCTTTATCTTATCAATTTTTACCGCATTTTATTTGAGGATATTTTAGAAAATTTCACGTTTTCTACGGAAAATGGACTAAGATCACACGCTTTATGCCCGTTTTGCATAGTTTCCTTAGACACTAATAACAAAGCAGATTCAAGTAATTTAGGAAAGTTTTCTTTTCTTAATATTGATCCATCGTTCTCAACATGGAATTGCCTTACTGATTTTTTCCAATACCCTTTCAAAGGTTTAGACACTGCAATATCCATCGGTGGAATAAGATGAGTCGAATTAGGGTACAAGGCAATTATTTCTATCTGCGATAAATTGTAGGTTAAATGAGAGACATGCCCATCAATAAATAGTATGATTGGTCTTTGAATATTTTTCTTATCTAACCCGGGCACGAAGACGTTAATTACATATTCATAGAATGTAGCACCACACATCCTTCCTGTTTCGGAACGGCCAATGCCCCATTCTTTGTTCATTGCTGATGATATGGAACTGGGAAAATAATCATGGGTGGTGCGAAGTCTCCTTGTCCATTCGCTGTAAGAAGGACCGTAAGATTTTCTTTGTCGTCGTTTGTTCCAGCTATATAAACCGATTTTTCTCCCTTTGTCACCTTTTGGTTGCAGAAGGCACTTTTGTCTGTGTTGAAAACGCGGGTTGGATCTTGGGTAACCTCCAGGAGATTCTCGGAACGCAGATATTCACGAATCTCTTCAAACCATCATCCTAACTGCTCCTCTGTAACGCTCTCTCTTGCTGGCGTCAAGTTTTGCGCTATACGAGTCGTTATTTGTGGATTTCTTTTAAGGAATGAGGCAAACCATTTTTGCCTGGTCGTCCATCAGTAAATGGAGAATTTCTCCTGTTTAGTCTTATAATCATTTGGACACTGTCGAGAACTTCCTCTTTTGATACGGGTAGGTGTTTTTGGGATAAGAGAAGTATCCAGTTTACCAATATTTCTTCCTCAGTACTAGCCAGTATTGAAGGTGGGCTCAGTTTTGGTGCCCGCCCTGATGTTTTGTCAAGAAGAGTTGTTCTGGGGACATTAAATGTTTTAGCGGCAGTTGCAACAGGCATTCCGCGTGAAATTGCCTCAAGGGCAGAATCCATTTTCTCTCTGCTATGATTTAATTTAGGCGGCATGATTCTGTAAAGTATATATATATATATATATATATATATATATATATATATATATATATATATATATATATATATATATATATATATATATATATATATATATATATATATACATGTGGCATTAAGCTCGTCGGTTTGTATACGAAAAATGGTAAACTATTTTTTTAATTATCGTGTAGGTTCATTAGGAGCACGTTTTAAAATTATTTTCGAATATGCAGGGTGGTTCATAAAATTTTACGCATCAAAGTTATGAAAATTTAAATGGAACATCCTATATATGATGGCATATTTCGATTCTGTGAACTAAATAAAGGTCACTTACTGTTATAGTCCCTATACCAAACTCCACCAGTTGCCGAGATATTTCATTATTTGTGAAAATGTAGATCGAAATTCAAAAGAACTTTCTGTTTTACATACTCAAGAATTTTTTCAAATGTTTTCATTGTTTATTGAAAGCATCAAACTTTAAAATCCACCGAAGTTATTATCACAAATTTATACTGGGTGTATAAAAACTCAGTTACTATTTTGACCAACATTAAAGCCAATTAATTTCCTTATTTTAAATGGAACACCCGTATTTATCACCATATTTTTATTCTAATGTTAATTCCTACAAAACTGTATTAGGGTTCCCTATACCTATCTCTAACAGATTTTTGTAATTTAATCATTAATTTTATGTCATTTTTACTCGATTTTTTATGAGCAGGTTTTGATGAAAAGCTTTTATTGCTCGAGATAATCCAATCGTTTGACTAGGATTTCCTTAACAATAACTAAAAGACGTTAATAATTGGGTAAATAACAAAAACATTGTTTTATTGAACAAACACAGCTTAACAGTGACTGAAAGACGTTAATAACTGGGTAAATAACAAAAACATTGTTTTATTGAACAAACACAGCCTTGATAAGTGAGCAAGTTCAACGTTTCAACAAATGTTCAAAATGATTTCCGTTCCTTTCAATACATAAACGAACTCTCTAGGAAAGACTCCTTCACTTTTCTCAACATGCTTGGAGTTATGGAATTAAAAGCTGTTCTGATTCGCTCCTTCATGTTGTTGGGTGTGGTTGGTAGTGTATGGTAGACAATATTTTTATGTATCCCCACAAGAAAAATCAGGACTAGTTAAATCAGAGGATCTTGGCGGCCAATTTTGTGGGCCGCCGCGCCCTATCCACCTGTTGGGAAATTGCCTGTCCAATTCGTCCCTAACATTAGCATGAAAATGCGCCGACGGTCCGTCTAGTTGTAGCCACATTTCCTGCCGAATATCAAGCGGTATGTGTTCCAAAAGAACAGGCAAATTTCCACTTAAAAATTCGAGAAACATATCACCGTTCAAATTGCCATTAAAAAAAAACGGACCTACTACATATGTTCCCATTATACCACCATACATTTACGGGCCATCTGTGTTGCCTATCGAGTTCTAAAAGTTAGGATTCTCGTCACTATAATAATGAAAGTTATGTCTATTTACTAAACCGTTATTGTGGAACGTTGATTCGTCCGAAAAAGCACAAAATCATAAAAATGTTCATTATAACCAAATTTTTCTAAAACCCATAAACAAAATGCAAGCCTTCGATCGTAATCCACTTCCAAAAGTTCTTGGTGTAATTGAATGTGATATGCATAAAACTTATTATTCTTTATTATCCTTCCAACGCTCCGCTTACTTATCTCAAATTCTTCACTTATTCTCCGCTAACTGGTATGTGGATTTTCTACCAGATATTCCATAACGGCAAAATTATTCTCTTCGTTGCCCGTAACCGGCCTTTTGCTTTTGTGGTGTCTTGTATGATACACTTCCAGTGCTTCGAAAAACTTGCAATAATTTTTGTAATGAACGCCTGTCGGGATGACGGCTATCAGGATACATTTGTGCGTAAACCCTAGATGCTAGCAAGCAATTATCATTGCATTTCAGATGATTAGCTAAAATGATTTAACTTTAACACGAACTATGACTTTTCAATAAATTCGTCTATTTTATGTGACAGTAAGACCTTCAAAGCCTGCTTTTCAAGAACAAATTGCATGAAATTATTATTGGAATATAAAATCCTAAATTGCACAAAATCTGTAAGAGATAGGTATAGGGAACCCTAATACAGTTTTGTAGGAATTCAAATTAGAATAAAAATATGGTGATAAATACGGGTGTTCCATTTAAAATAAGGAAGTTAATTGGTTTTAATGTTGGCCAAAATAGTAACTGAGTTTTTATACACCCAGTATAAATTTGTGATAACTTCGGTGGATTTTAATGCTTTCAGTAAACAATGAAAACATTTGAAAAAATTCCTCAAGTACGTAAAACAGAAAGTTCTTTTGAACTTCGATCTACATTCTCACAAATCATGAAATATCAAATAACAGGTAGAGTTAGGTATAGGGACTATAACAGTAAGTGACCTTTATTTAGTTCACAGAATCGTAATATGCAATCAAATATAGGGTGTTCCATTTAAATTTTCATAACTTTGATGCGTAAAATTTTATGGACCAACCTGCATATTCGAAAATAATTTTAAAACGTGCTCCTAATGAACCTACACGATAATTAAAAAAGATTTCAAAATATTTTACCATTTTCGAATACAAACCGACGGAGCTTAGATGCCTCGCCCTGTATATATATATATATATATATATATATATATATATATATATATATATATATATACAGGGTGTCCGGTGAGGAACTGTACAAACTGAAATGGTATGTTCCTTGGGTCAATTTAAGTAAAAAGTCCCATAAACATAGGTCTGATTCGCAAGTGCGAATACAAGCGTTTAAAGTTTATAAAAGAACACACATTATTGAAAATTAATTTTATTGAAAACAGTAAATGGAACTACTAAACACATTTTAAACAAAGAAACATAAAAATCACTTCAAATGTTCAAAATGACGTCCTTCGGCATTAATACAAAGACGCTGCGATGTAAAATGGACAGAGTAGCCGCTCGAAGTACCTGGTGGTTGTTCCGTATTTGTTGACACGCATCCCGAATACGCTGTATTAGTGGATCTCTGGTATTAACTTTCACCTCGTACACTAAACTTTTCAAATGACCCCACAAATAATAATCCAGAGGTGTGAGATCGGGCGATCTCGGTGGCCAAGCATGCGGACCTCCACGCCCAATCCACCTATTAGGGTAAGCAACATTTAGATATTCTGTCACCTGTCGACTAAAATGGGAGGAGCCCCATCTTGTTGAAGAAACATTTGTTGTATTGTTAGTAAAGGTACTTCTTCCAAAAGCGGTAGCAATTCATTCCGCATATGCTTCTCCTGTAAGACGTTCCTCAAACAAAAAAGGTCCAATAAGTTGATCGTCAATCATACCACACCATACATTAACAGAAAATCTGCGCTGAAAGTTAGCTTCTCTTGTACCATGTGGATTTTCATCTGACCACAAATGAGAATTGCGTGTATTGTTCACTCCATCTCTAGTAAATTGCGCCTCGTCACTAAATAAAATGAATGGAACTAGTTGTGGATTTTCTTGTAGCCACTGGCAGAAATTCAACCACAAAGCAAAATCTCCAGGTTCAAGGTGCTGAACGTTTTGTGTATGATAGGGATACAAAAGCCCATCATGTAATGTTTGCCATACTGACATACGGGGGACTCCCGTTCGAGAAGAAATTCTTCTAACACTCAACCCTGGACTCCGATCAACCATCTGTAGAATGTTTTCTTGCTCATTCACATTTAACTCCACAGGACGATCAGATCTTATTGAAACTGATGGAAATGAACCATGAGTTCGAACGTGTTGAAACACAGAAGAAAAGGTTTGGTGATTTGGAATCCTCCTGTTGGGAAATCTTCGTTCATATTCCTAACGGCAGCTCTCGCATTTCCATCACAAAATCCATAAATGTAAATGATGTCAGCATACTCTTCGTTAGAAAATTGAAAAGGCATTTTAAATTTAAATTACACTTAATTTACTACAATCCACTTTGTCATTATTACAACACAAACGAATAAATGACAGGTTGTTTCGGTTTTGTTTTTCCAGTTGACTAATAATAATTACTTTTGAAAAAATATGTGATCATTTATAAACTTTAAACGCTTGTATCTGGGTAACTATTGCGAATCAGACCTATGTTTATGGGCCTTTTACTTAAATTGACCCAAGGAAAATACCATTTCAGTTTGTACAGTTCCTCACCGGACACCCTGTGTGATATATATATATATATATATATATATATATATATATATATATATATATATATATATATATTAGTCAATTGCAAAGATAAAGCATTAATGTCGAACAGTGGAGCCGTATAATACTCCAGTAATCAACGATCGTGTCGAATACCGGAGAATATTATGCGTATCTGCACCCAGTAATCGACACTCCTAAAGTTTAGGTTAGAATCAAAGTAAGCAACAAAATTGTATTATCAAAAACATTAAAAAAAAAAGTTACTTTCAAAGAGAAAGCATTAATGTCGAACGCTAGAGCCGCATAATACCCCAGTAATCGACAAGTAATGTCGAATACTGGAGAATATATGGTTATGCATACCCACTATTTCACGTGCTCGATATAACATGCGCCATTTTATTGCTGCTAAACTGAAATTGTAACCTTCAAGAAGTTTTACAGGGTTGCCAGAGGTAAAGCCTGTCCGGTAGAACTGAACGGGTATCGGATTAACAAGGAGGATTGTCAATATATGGTTCTATTGTGCTTGAAACCGCCTTAATGCTTTGCTGTCTCGTACTTATTGTACGTGACAAAGAAAGATGGATATATTATGAATAATGCCTCTATTTCTGCCGAACAAAAGCGTTTGCAACTTTCACACATAATGACAAGGCAATAAGAATCAGATGCAGGTAGAATAGAAATTCAATAGGTATAATAAAATGCCAGTGGTTCTCAACACTGCTTTAACATTATATAATTTGTGAAGAAATGCAACTTTTGTATAATAAAAATAATAATCGATTACTAATTTGTTGAACAGAAAATGTAGATAATAGTGGACCACCATTTTCTTTTTCTTCTTTAAAATAATCGACTGTATTTAAAACTAATTCGCGAATTTCTTTACTCAACTTTTTCGGCATTATATTAATGGTTAGTTTATATAAACGCTTACTCAAAGAATAATGATAATATAGATATTGCAGTTGTTTTATTTATACCTATATGTACCTACTAAATGGTATAATAATCTATTATTAATTACTTATTGTTACAGTATTGCATATTTATTTGGATTCTTTTGTAATTGGAGTACACTAAAACGTCATTACCATACTTAGGTATACAATGAACTTTCTAAATGTAAATTGAAATACCTATACTTAATCGAATATTCATTATTATGAATGGCTTTTATAAATGTTTATTATAAAACTTGCATTCTTCCATAAATTTTAAATGTAATGTTAAAGCAGTGTTGAGAACCACTGGCATTTTATTATACCTATTGAATTTCTATTCTACCTGCATCTGATTCTTATTGCCTTGTCATTATGTGTGAAAGTTGCAAACGCTTTTGTTCGGCAGAAATAGAGGCATTATTCATAATATATCCATCTTTCTTTGTCACGTACAATAAGTACGAGACAGCAAAGCATTAAGGCGGTTTCAAGCACAATAGAACCATATATTGACAATCCTCCTTGTTAATCCGATACCCGTTCAGTTCTACCGGACAGGCTTTATCACTCTTCGTTCTGGTAGGGAATTATGCAGAAATTTGAACATATCCCTAATTGAAGATTTTGAATTGTCGATTACTGGTGCCTTTACCTTATGTGTAATCAATTACACACATAACTCCGTTAATGTTACATCGTTAAATACTACACATGGCGGTTCAACAGTGTGTCACAATTCGTTGTACTCAGAATTTAACTATCTACAACAGCTGGTATTAATTCATAAAAAACAAAAATTGATTTGTAAATGTGAACAGCAATCCCTGTATGTTTCATTAGAATTAACTCCATCGGCAACAATCGCTTCAGATTTTTACCGTCAAAAGGCGACCAAGAACCGATTAAAAATATTCCAATTAAACTTAAATTGCAGAGTACCTTTCTGAACACAAGTGTTCGAAAAGTGAACAATTCCATGCAGGTGAAGTCTGAATTTGGCATAACCTATAATGAACTATCAAGTAAACAGCAAAGAGGTGATACAGTTAAGCGGATTAACTATTTTTTGCTATCAAGCAGCTGTTTGTCGATAAACAGATAGATGGGGTCTGCACAAAGTCAATAACCATTAACTCACATGGACTACATTTCAAAATCATTCAGCGACACCTAAATGGCCTTTATTACAATGAGCTTCTGGAAGTAGACTATGAAAATAGTTTCAACACCTCTAGTTACCTTCACTGCATGTTGGGTTTCTAGAGTTTGTCCCTGAAGATGTTTATGGTGGTTGACATTTTTTCCAAGTCATTGCCTAAATCTGTTTTGATTTCACATGATTCAATGTTGAGAATGGTGCATATTCATTGACATGGTTTTATAAAAAAATATGACTGAATTATCCTTAAATTTGTGTTTACAGTTTTGAATGTACGTTGAGTACATTGTCTTATATAAAGCGACTTTTTGGAGATGGTTTAACTTATGAAAAAATCTAGAATTGAATCGTCTTTAAAGAAATATCAAGAGTGACAGCAGCCCCAACCACATTTAGGAACTTTTCAGTCAATTTAAGAGAACATGTTGCATTTAAAAAGCCTGTAAAAAACTTTGCAATGAAGAAAAACAAATACTGTTTTATTAGCTGTTACGGAAAATCCATAAATTTCTACATGACACACTAAACAAACAATTGGAGTGGCCAATTCTACTGCTCATTTTATTTTACAAAAAGCAAAAATACGTCCATTTAAATTTCGAATTTGTCAGGGACTTCCACCAAGGGATTCAGCAAGGCGCAGAGAGTCATATGAATGGTATACCAGGCAATGTGCAGATAATGAGCAATTTCCATATAAAATCATTTGGTCGGATGAAAGTCAGGTGACCAATAATGGAATTTCCAATATAGGAAATGCTCACTATTGGGCGAAAGAAAACGCTAGAAAATGCACAGACCAACACCGTTACGGTCTTAATATGTGGGCTGCAATATTCAGAATGCGAATAATAGGTCCATTTTTCTATAACAGATCTTTAAATTCTGAACGCTACCAAAATTTATTAGAAAATGAAGTAGAAGCAGCTTTAGTTGATTTACCTCAAGCTGATATTGAAGATTATTGGTTTTCATAAGATGGTACTCCGGCACATAATTCCAGGAACCATTATCGGCAAGGTTTTCAGCAAGATGGATTAGGAACATATTCGAGAGCAAGATGGCCAGCGCGATCCCCCGATGTAACACCTCTTGACTTTTTTTCTCTGGAGATATGTCAAAAATTATATTTACCGACACAATGATAAAAGAACAGTCAATTGCGGAACTTAGTTGACGAAGCATTTGAAAGTATCACGCCTCAAATGCTTTGCAATGTTTTGAATTCAACCGTAAGAAGGTGTTATTTGTTTTTCAAAAATAATGGAGAACATTTTAAACAACTATAAGACTTATAAGTAATTCTTACTTTAATTTACACTAATAACAAAAGGAATTAGACAATTAGTAGTTTTTCCTTTTACTGTCAATTTGTTCGTTGATATTAACATCTAATATTATGGTGTGTGTAATAATCACAGGGGAAAGTTACAGCATCAACTTCTTGAAAATGCAGGTCTGTATTCAAAAATATCGTGATGATGGTCCATAAAATGTTCAAAGCATGATCAGACCATCAAATGTGATACATTGCTGAATTTGTAATAAAAAAAACCTTTCAAAATTAGTTTTCAAAATAACAGCACCGTATTTAAAAAAATAAGTTGATGATGGCTATAAAAACAGAAAACATCCGATTGAAAAGCTGACTATGCGATGTTAATGCCTGTAACAGGTAGCCATGAAGAAGCAATTATAACTATGCCAGAAAAAAATAAAAAAGAAATTTCAAAAATTCAAAATTTTTCAAATATCTCAAACACAAAACATCACATCATAGATTTTTTGTGTCATTTTATTGGTTACCATTTCCGAGATCCCCATAGTGAGAATCCTTATCTTAGACACAGTGTACAGATGCAAGGTTTGCGGTGCACAAGGGCTTCAAAGACGCCCCGTTTTCCCGGAAAACAATATCAAAGGGACTTTTTCTGAAAAAATCCATATTTCATTTTTTAGCCAAAACAATGTTAAACAATTTAAAAATGTTCAATCACACAAGTTATTTCAACACATTTAAGTGTTGTAAGGCATAGCAGGTTGTGGGTGTAGAACGCTGCATAAACTCATCTTAAACAGGAATAAGAAGGAAAAACCTGATTTTGACAGTTTTTCGTTGATTTATAAAAAGGTGATTGAGTTAAATCACAACGCAATAGTTGGTTTGTTGCTGTGCTGATTAGTAGTTTAAAACAATTGGAATGAGCTATAAAAAGAATTCATATGTTCCGGTTAATTAATGCAATGATTAGTATCATCACAAAATCCGGGAAAAATTGCAAATGTAATAAAGAATACTTTAATAAAAATATATACACAATCAATGTTTATTAAAGTCGTCTCTCTGAAATAAAACATTTTAGAACCTGCTGACAAGTTAAATGAACTGGAACCATCGTGTGAACAGGAGCATCCAGTAACTAAAACAAAAGGTATTAATAAAATCTTAATATAGAGAAATATTAACACCTTCTTCAATTGTTGATTTTTACAAGATAAGTTTGTTAAGTGAACAACAGGTTTAGTTTGATTAACGTTACCCGATTTAATTTTAGATTGCATATTACTAAACAAACTCGTTCCATAATTATCAATATAAACATCTATCGCTTCACTGTCATCACTATCAGTACATACGCAATGTAATTCCTAAAAATGTGCGGTGTGTAAAAAGTTCTCGTTAAATGATTGTTACCTGTTTTTCAGTAATAAAAAACAATTGAGATTTGCGGCACCAATTTATATGTACATTTTCTGCACTAATCGGTATAAAGACAGCAGCTTCGATTTTATCATCAAGGTCTGTTGTGTACAAAGGTAAAGATGATCCAGGTGAAAAGATGAATACTACAAAATTTTTATTAATTACAAGAAGCGAATGTAAAATACAAACATTTGTGATCTTTAGTAAAGGCAGCCATGTGTAAATCCATAGGATTTGGTACTAGTAAAGTAACTTGAAGTGGTACAGTCCAAGTCATACAAAGTGAAAGTAAATTCCATACGCTAAGATAATTTTCAGTCACTGTTACCACTAGATGGCATTCATTGCATACACCGAACTGAACGGCAGAGATATTTTCCCTATTTTTTGGATGTACAAGTGAACACTTAAGTTCACAAGTTCCAGGTAGCCAAGTTGTAAGTACAGGCCCAAATCCAACACTTAACAGTGAACCATCTGATGAAAATGCTGTTGCTTCACACTCGAAATTACGATAGAAACCCATTCGAGCACAATTCCACACCTTACCCTTGCCTAAAAAATACTTCAGTAAAGAAATGGGATTGGAAATTTAGGTATTACTACAATTTTCATTTGCAAATCCAATATTAAAATTATATTACGTTATTTGAAAATATGTGGTACGAGATAGAATATTATTTAGAGTCAATCTCTATTTAATTGAGGGGAGGGCGAATTAGATTCAATTCGAAGCCTATCCATAAAGGGTTTGAAGAATGTTTTTGCGGAGACGGGGCTATTATCAGTCTTCTTCTGCTTTAATTAACATGTACCGGGTGGCCAACTAAGAACGGCCGTCGGCCATATCTTAGGAATGGATTATAGCACAGGTTCGGGAAAAAATGTTTATAACAAAAGTGGCCTCGAAAACGCCTGGAAATTATTTTCCATGTTACGAAAAACGCCTTTAATTCAGGTTCTGCTTGACCGATTTTAATAAACTTGATGTTGTTTGAAAGAGCTTTTGTTAAACAATAGAAAATTTGTAAATTTGAAGCAATCTGATTAATAACATAAATGCTAGAGGGCGCTGTTTAATATTTTTTAATATTCTGTTTTCTCTTTACAATTTTAAATGGAAGCATAAAATTTAAGTAGGTCTTTAAAAGTAGAGTAAATTGATAATAAAACAGTGAAAACCGCAAGTCGATATCTTTTTCGTATCCTGAGATGTCGTAAGAAACAGGTAAATGGCGGAATTTTCTTCCAACGTCTGGTATGCTAGTTCGCGTTAACGGAAATTATTAAATTTAGCCTGGATGAAAAGATTTTACATTAGTCTGCAGTAATTTAAAGTGTTATGATACTAATGTTATGGTTGTCGCTAGATTACCTAAATGTAATGCTGTCGTTACTAACAATGAGAACAAATTATAAAATAATAATGTGATAAATCTAACAATTAAAACCTTAAATAAATCACTACGTAATTAGTATCGCCCTAATGTTCGAAATGTCGTCCAACATTTTCAATGCATGAAATAAATCACTGGCGGATGGAGAGAACAGCAGTTTCAATTTCTGCGCTTGAAATACTTCGTATTGTCTGTCGTATTCTTTCAATCATGTCAGCTCTTGTTGTGGGCCTATCGGCATAAAGGAGATTTTTTATTCGCCCCCACAAATAAAAATCTAAACAAGTTAGGCCTGGAGACCTTGGTAGCCAATAAAATAAACTTCCACGTCCTATCCACCTTTCAAGGTATGATTGATCTAAGAAATTCTGAACATCTCTAGAATAATGTGCCAGATACCCAACATGTTGCAAGAACATGTCACGACGAATGAAGGTATGTCTTCTAAAAGAAGTGGCAATTCGTTGCTTAAAAATCTAAATATCTTTGTCCATTAACAGTCTCATTAAAAAAAGACCCAATTATTTCTCCACCTAGAATCCCGCACCACACATTTACAGACCAACGACCCTGGTTGGACCTCCTGCATCCAGTGGGGATTCGTTTCAGACCAGTAGTTCATATTATGTCGATTTACACTACCATCACTATGAAAAGTAGCCTCATCTGTCCACATAATTCGTGAAAGTATTTAAGGATCGTCGTGTATCATATTTGAGAGCCAGTTGCAAAAATCCAACCTGGTATCGAAATCTTGAGCATTCAAACTATGGTGTAGGACCATGTGATATGGGTGCAATCTAAAATAGTATATATTATAAAGTAATCAGATCAACAAGACACATTGAAGTCCTTCGTTGTTAGTAGACGAAAAAGGGCTTTGAATGCATTAACTCGTAATGTTATTACGAATTTTTTCGCCGCTCTCATTATTTTTTATTATTGGTACCTTTTACTTTACTTTGCCTCACTTAACTATCATGTTGTTAGTTAAAATCTATTCACATAGCATAAGATAATTTCGTTAAATAATTTGTTGATTTATTGAAACTGGACATAAAATGGCGGCAAATACATTAGTCATGTTGTCACAAGTTAACTTTGATGTAATGACATTTTCGGTATGATAAAATGAGAAACATATAACGACAAACGAAAAAATTAAAACATTTTTATCATTATAATACCGAATAAAACATGCATTAATAAATAAGTAGTCACCTGTGTTCTGTTAAAATACGTTGGACGGTGGTTCAACATTGGTGCTTGAATGAGGGTTAACATTTACATAAGCTAAAACATTAATAACATTTTCGTCTGTTCTACCTCTGCGTTGTCTTCGGTACACAGGAAGATTCACATTTCAGTAGTACGCACACGGTGTGCGAGTCGGAGAAAAACTCTTCTGCTGTGATGCCGTCTGTTTGGGTACTGCAGTGCATACACTCTAGCAGAAACGGTGGCATTTCTCATACATTCAAAATAAACTGCCAACATATTAAATGCTTTTTCATTTGTAAGAATCATTTTGGTACGAAAAGATAAAGAAAGTCTATTAAATGCAACGTGATGAATAATTTTGACATATGCGTGAAAATCATGGCTTGCTTGTTTTCAACAGAATTTATTTTATATCTTGCATGGCCCTCTTTACTAATTTTGTTGTCATCAGTAAATCGTAATTCATATTTTAAACTGCATTTGTTATTGCTGGGCAAATATCGGTTTTATTGATATTTTATGCTTTTGATTTACTAACACATCGCTTGAAAACAAATATAACATTCTTATATAATTAAAAAATGTTAGATTTATCACATTATTATTTTATAATTTGTTCTCATTGTTAGTAGCGACAGCATTACATTTAGGTAATCTAGCGTAACAGTTTAAATTACTGCAGACCAATGTAAGATCTTTTCATCCAGGCTAAATTTAATAATTTCCGTTAACGCGAACTAGCCTACTAGACGTTGGAATAACAATTCCCGCCATTTACCTGTTTCTTACGACATCTCAGGATACGAAAAGATATCGACTTGCAGTTTTCACTGTTTTATTACTAATTTAGTCTACTTTTAAAGACCTACTTAAATTTTATGCTCCATTTAAAATTGTAAAGAGAAAACAGAATATTAAAAATTTATGTTATTAATCAGATTGCTTGAAATTTACAAATTTTCTATTGTTTAACAAAAGCTCTTTCAAACAACATCAAGTTTATTAAAATCGGTCAAGCAGAATCTGAATTAAAGGCGTTTTTCGTAACAAGATTCCCACTCTCCCCACCCTTATTTGAAGAGATAGACTAAAACTTGTCAAATAAAAATATGCAGAATTTGTCGAGGAATCTCATTATAATATTTAATATGTCCCTTAATTGAGTAAATTTTAAAAATTTTGCTTTTTAAAATTTTAACTGTCAAATACGCCCTCTAGCGGTGGACCTACAATAATTTCAGGCGTTTCTCGGCCACTTTTGTTATACAAAAATTTTTCCCGAACTTGTGCTATAATCCATTCCTGAGATATGGCCGACGGCCTTTCATAGTTGGCCACCGGTACATTAAACATTTAAATTTAGTTTAGGTCATTCCATGAAAATTCGCCCAATATAGGTTGCCACATATTTTTCAAAAATTTTGAAAAAAATATATTTTGTTTTTCATCGCAAGAGCCCAAAATTGACAGCTTTTGATTTTTTAGCATAATTTTCATCTATAGGGAGATACAAAAATATTAAAATAACATATTTTCTTATAAATTTATTTATTATATTTAAAATATAACAAGGACGGAGCAAATACTAGACGAATCAAGCTACGGAAACCGTTATTGAAAATGGCAACATGGAACATACAGGAAAGCAGCACAAAATGGACAGAAGTAATGAAGGAAATTGAAAAACTAGATATCCACATCATTTCTCTAACTAAAACAAAAAAGAAGGGTGCAAGGATTGAAGAAATAGCAGGATATCTACACCTACATAGTGGAGTGCCGAAAGAAGACAGGGACAGAAAAGGAGTTTCCCTATTAATTAAAAGGAAGTATAAAAAACACATTACAAACTATGAAACAATAGATGAATAATTAAGATCTACATGAATATTTTTGAAAGAAGATTAGCAATCTTCGGAATGTATTCTCTGAATGATGACGAAACAGTGGGGATAAAGGATGCTTTTTATGACAAAATGCAACAAATAATAGACGAGGTTGGGGAAAACAAAAAGTGATAATGCTGGGAGACTTCAACGGCCGAACAGGATCTCTCAAAAATGACATGGTCGTAGGAAACCTTGGTGAAGTACATATTAATGACAGTGGAGAAAGATTGGTGGACTTCTGCAGAAACAATGAACTTAAGATTGCAAAAGAAATTTTCCTACACAAAGAGATACACAGATATACATGGACACAAACAACAAGACAACTGAAATCTATTACAGGCTATATGATAGTAAAACAACAATCAGATTTTAATTTAGCAGACTACAACGTGGAGCGGAATGTGGGTCCGATCACCACCTTCTGAGAGTAAAACTAATTTTTATATACAAAAAGGAAAAAAAAACAAGCTGCAATGATAAACCACTACAGCATGAACCAAAAATAGACAATAAAAACCCCAAGATACAACATAGAAGGACTGAAAGATAGTATAAAATTGGACAAGGAATTGTACGAACATATCAAACATGTCGTACATCAATCAGCCAAAGAAGCTTTGGGTTTAGTCAATAAACGAAGCAAACACGAGACAACATGGTGATAGAATGGCGACATTGCAACGGAAATAAAAGCTAAGAAGGAAGCATATCAGAAATGGATGAATACGAAAACAAACGAAGACAGACAGAAATATGTCGAAATTAGAAGAACAGTGCGAAGGCTAGTGACAGAACAAGAAAGAAAACGGCGGGACGAAAGATGTGCAGAAGTGGAAATGTATATCGGCGGAAGGAGGCGTACAGAAGCGTGGAATTTTATCAATAGCAACGATACAGATTATGCCGCCAAAAAAATGGGAAGAATACGAGAAGCTACTTTTAACTGAGCAAAGGGCATAATTTAACGAAGAAGCAACCAACATACATTTTCAAGGGGAAATAATAAATATGGAAGTTAAAACGGTAAAACAGACAATTAAGAAAATGAAAAAACAAAGAGCAAGCGGACAAGGGGGAATTATGGCCGAGATGATAAAAAATGGAACAGACCAAATGATAATGCTTACAGAATAGGAAGTCAGTACCAAAAGAATGGAAGGTGTACGTCATCCATACACAAAAAAGGAGACCGCTTAAAATGTGAAAACTACCGAGGTATCACAGTAACATCAACACTCAGTCGCTTATATGGGAGAATTTTAAGAGATATAATAGAAGAATAAAAAAAAAGAAGCAGAAGAACAAAGCGGGTTCCCTGCAGGAAGATTCTGCATGGACAACATATTTTGCCTAGAGCAAATCATAGAAAAGAAAATAGCAACAGGAAGCGAACTCCGGCTCCTTTTCATAGATCTCAGTAAAACGTACGATAACATACCAATAGAAAAGCTATGGGAAGGGCTAACACAAACGAACCTAAACTATAATATAATAAAAGCACTGACAAACTTATATAACGGATCCAAAATTATAATTAAAATAGGGCAACAAATATCACCAGGTTTCAATGTACCAAAAGGACTTAAACAAGGATGCAGTATCTTCGCCAACATTTTTCAAAATATACATAGAACAAGTATTAAAACAATGGAACAAGAAGTGTGAAGGCATCGGACTTGAGATTAACAATAGCAAAGTATACAGGGTGTGGCGTGAAGAGTTTTGATTAAAAGTAATGGCGGATACAGTTATGTTAAAAATCTGAAATTACAGAGCTGTAGGTTTTGGATGACGCTGAGTTCAAATATAATATTGTCCTGAATGTGGCACTTCCGGTTATACCGGAAGTACACGTCAACTTTGTTATTTTAAATGGAACCTAATATTTTTTATTTTATTTTCGAATTCTACATGCAATTCTAGATAAAATTTGTGCACAATGTCCTATACCAAAAATTAAGTATTTTCGAGATATTTCGATTTTTTTTTTAATTTTGAAAAAATTCTAGTCCACATTGAATAACGATATCTCCATTAATAACGAAGCTAGTGACGTGAAATTGTAACCAATAAACAACAAGCGCTTGCCCGTTAACTCCATATATCCATCTCATTGATAGGGTGTTATAGGGTATTATACAGCGTGTTTTAAACTTAACCGCTAACATGCACAATTTAAATCATTTATAAGTGGTTTATTTTACATAGAATACCCTGTATTTTATTACATTTTTCGCTGTATTTTTTTAAGCCAATTCGTTTGGTATCAGTATTCCCTATACCTAAATCCAACCACTTTTGAGATATTTCATTATTTTTTCATAAGTTATTAATTCTGAAAGGATTATTAATTGTGGGTATCATTAAAAACGTTCACTAGGTATTTTGTATTAATTTAATTAGATAACTTACAAACAAAAATAACTAAATGTAATATTAAACAAATAAAGTTTTATAATACATGTTCAAAATTAACACCATCTACTTCTAAACATTTATGAATCCTTTTCATTAAGTTATGTCTCGTAATTCTGGAAATATGGTCGGGTGTTAGAGAATTAAAAGCAAGTAATACTCTCTACATCATATCTTCCTTTGTCGTAACAGGTTTGGAAAATACCTGATTTGTAATGCAACCCCAAATACCAAAATCTAGAGGAGCCAAATCAGGAGAGCGAGCTGGCCAACGAAACGGACCCTGATTGGCAATCCATCTATCATCAAACATGTCGTAAAGATGCTGAGCAACAGGCCCAAAGTTATGCGGAGGTGCTCCATCTTGCTGATACCAAGCTGAAGCCGCCTCTCCATTTCTTAAAGTATGTAACGCCGGTCGTATGGCTTCTTCTAAAATGTGGCAATATCTTGTACCATTTAAATTTTCATCATATAATTTTAATGCCAAATTTTTATCGTCTTTTATTGCACAAAAAACATTAAAACTCCAACTATCTTGGAAATAACGTCCTCTAATAACATATGGATTTGCATTAGACCAAAAATAGGAATTATGTCGATTAAATAATCCATTTTTGCTAAACTTTGCTTCATCACACCATATAACTTTTTTTATGAAGTTTTCATTCTCTTGGGTCTTCATTGAAAACCATTCATAGAATTCTACCCTTCGAGGAAGATCACCTAATTGTAAGTGTTGCACCAAATGATATGAAAACGGTTTCTATTTGTATTTTTTTAAAATGCGATGAATTGTTCTCGTCGACAAAGTAAGATCTCTCTCACAATCTCTAATGGAGGCATTTGGAGAGGCCGTAAAATAACCTAAAACATTAATTTCGTTTATGTCACTGTCCACTAGTGGTTTATTTTTATTAATTTTTGTCTTAAATTGACCAAACTGACGGCAGTTTTTAAGCAATCTTCTTACAATATCACCAGTTGCATTTGGTCGATTTGGATATCTTTCTGCAAAAACACGGCAAGTCCGTTCAACAATTCTATTACACTCGCCGTAAATAATAATAAGATTTAAAAAATCATCATTAGTAAATCCTACATTTGCCATTATTTACTATGAAATACAAACTGGTAAAGAAAACTGTCAAAACAACATAAACAATAACGTTCTAACTATCAAATCTTTGACAGCTATGGCCTACCCTTTACTAATGTTGAAATAATTAAGTGTTGTTATGTTTTAACTTCAAAAGTGGTAGGATTTAGGTATAGGGAATTCTGATACCAAACGAATTGGCTTAAAAAAATACAGCGGAAAATGTAATAAAATACAGGGTGTTTTATTTAAAGTAAGCAACTTAAATTTAAATTGTGCATGTTGGCGGTTAAGTTTAAAACACCCTGTTTATTGGTTACAATTTCACGTCACTAGCTTCGTTATTAATGGAAATATCGTTATTCAATGTGGACTAAGATTTCTTCAAAATTAAAAAAAAAAAATCGAAATATCTCGAAAATACTTCATTTTTGGTATAGGACATTGTGTACAAATTTTATCTTGAATTTCATGTAGAATTCAAAAATAAAATAAAAAATATTAGGTTCCATTTAAAATAACAAAGTTGACGTCTACTTCCGGTATAACCGGAAGTGACACATTCAGGACAATATTATATTTGAACTCAGCGTCATCCAAAATCTACAGGTCCGTAATTTCAGATTTTTAACATAACTGTATCCGCCATTACTTTTAATCAAAACTCTTTGCGCCACACCCTGTATACTAAAAAAGAAATATGACACTTGAGTTTCAGCTGCAACACAAAATAATATTTTGAATGCTGTAAGTATAATTTCAATAATTTTTAATATGCAACAACACCATTAAGATTACGAGAGCAATGCTAATTGTATCTTTTGTCATGAAAACAATTTGTTGCAAAAGTAAATATACCATAGGTACCATGAATATCAGTTTTGAGTTAATCTTCGTAAGACTGAGTGGGGTTACAGCTGTACCTCAAATAAATTGATATAAGAGAATTTAGCACCCTCGCTTTATTTGGAATCCCGGTGCAATACCACTACCTTTGCCATGGGCTCCATAACCCTTTCGTGCATAATATTTTTAAAAATTTAAAAAATTTATTTAAAAAAATTATTTTATTCAAAAAAATACAAATGAATGGGAAATAAAAGCATACATAGTAAAAACTAAATCATTTGAGCCCTAAAACTAAAAAAAAAAGATCTGTCCACTACAGTGGACACTATGCGGTTTTTAACTTAACGGCTCGGTGTATGAAAATACTCGAAGCAATCAGGACACAGTGGTTCATTACATTTTTTGCATACATATTTTGTTTTTCTATTGCATACATTAGAATGGCATCTAGCATTTTTTATGTTAGTTAATTTAGGCCAATGGAATATACTATCTTGCCTTACTTCAGGTGGTGCGTGGTGGTTGGGTTTCTTCTTTTTAAGTATACCTGGTGGAGTTGTGGAGCGTGGTCTGCCCCTTTTGTTTTCCTTATGTATTCCCATATTTATTAGTGCCTTTGCAACACTTGCTTTGAATTCCAGAAGATTCGGTTTATTGTTACCATTTTTTTTTTGATAAAATCCATGTGTTGACTACAGCTACATCTAGAAAGTGCATGGATATAGAGCTATCAATTGATCTAATAAATCTACTGCGCCCATATTTTTGTTGTACAACTCCACAGCAAATGGCCGGTCTACTTCAATTGCTGACGTAGAAGCTTTGCACCACCGTTTCGTCTTATCATGAGGTTGCAGTCCAGCACAGCTTGAAGCTATATGGATAAACTTATTGTCCATCCATTTACAAATTGTTATATTTTCAAACTCTGTACTTGCAACAGATGCGGTTCCTCTACATTCTCTTTTCATATCCTTATCCGACTTCAAAACAGATTAGCATTTTGTAAATGATTGAGTCTGAGGGTTCCTGTTGCCCATATTTTATGTTTTTTTAATTCACTTATTAGAGGAATTGAAGAAAATAAATTATCAAAAAATAATTTATGATTTTTGTTACATAAATCTTCACTCAGACGAAGTACTACATCAGCACAATCACCCAATTAACTTATTTTATCTTGATCACCAGCAGGTCCTTGATAAATTTCAAACCGATACATACAGCCGCTGACACCAGCCCTTACCCATACCTTGAGGCCCCACTTTTTGACTTTTTTGGAAGATATTGCTTTATTCTCAATCTGCCTTTTAGGAGTATGATTTGTTCGTCAATTCTGGGTATCTTATGTAAGACATGACTAAATTGATTCCAATGAACATAAAATTCGTGAACTGTAAGAGCAAAGTTCAACTTGTTGTTCTGGCCTGCACACAAGTTTGATTGAAATACAATTTCGTCCATGATCTCTTTAGTGAATAATAATAAAAATAATACCCTGGGTTATTTCCTGCAAACATTTACACTTTCGTGCCTAGAAAAGGTGGTAATGTATCGGGCCCATACATATTGTCTTTATCACACCACTTCCAATCTTTCACAGTTTTCTTATTTCTTCCCTTATTTTTATATGTATTTTTATTCAGTAATTGCGCTAAGGGTATTTCATCTTCACTGCTGAATTCATTATCTTGAAAAACTACAATATTAGTAGAATTTGAAAAATCATCCTAATAATCCGATTCCAAATCAGAACCTTCGGCAAATTAAAATTGATATCATTTTCAATTCCTATGTACTCCTAATTTCCCAAAATCGGAACTTCAGCAAATGGAGCTTCATTATCACACTACATTCTACAAAACAAAAATAAAATTTTACTACAGTAGTAAAACTGCATAATGTCCACTAGAGTGGACCGATAAACAAAGGCAAGTTGCTCGTCATGTATTATGTATTTTCAGAAATTTCTTAGTACACGGCCTTCAGATTAGATTAGTTACTAACGTAATAATATTTTACCTTTACTCTGGAACGCCCATAAAAAGATTTTACACTAATTTCACTAAACGAATATTTCTCCACGATCCACAGCCGATTACCGACATATTGCAGGGGTTAAAACATTTAGTTTTGTTATTTTTCGATAGATGGCGCTACACTTCACTTTCAGAATGTCCACTGTATTGGACCTTATGCATTTTAAGAGATTTTGATAAATATTATGAATTTTATTTAATTTTTTTATTCCGTCCACTGAAGTGGACTCAATGCACGAAAGGGTTAATATTAATGGTCCAATTTTCTGAGTTCGGTAAGGGATGCCGGTCACTTTCTCCTTTATTCCTTATGTACTCGCGCCAACTCGCACTAGTCAAGTGTGGCGTTTTAACGGCTAAACCCTTAAAATGACGAGTTCTAAAAAAGACGCTATACCCCAGGTGAGTAGAGGGAGACGCCCACACTCTCACATCGAATCGTCAATCTGTCTCAAGGATTCTGGGAGGCAAAAATTCGTCAATGTCAATAGCAAGATCTGTCACGAATAAAATTCTGCCCCATTCGAATGCCCGGGAGGACAAGACTCAAGCGACCTCGGTCATCGAAAGTACCAACACTCGGATTCATTACTGCAACATACGTGGTATCAGGTCGAATTTTAATGCTGTTCACCAACACATTGAACAAGTGAAATCGGACATTCTGTTATTATCAGAAACACGTTTCCCCTGGAAGCACTGGTTCGCCTGACCTGCAGTTTCCCAAATGCAACCTCCACTAACTTTCGCCTTAAAGGAGTATGTGCGTATACCAAGGACAACGTAGGTTGTAAGAGGATGTCCACTTTGGAAAACAACAAATTTGACGCGATTTGGTTCAAACATTCTGGGTCCCAATTTGTGCAATTCTACTGTTGCTTGTATCACAAGGATAATAACTTCCAAGATCTTTTTGATTACCTTAGTTTGAAAATAGACTACCTCTTATCACAGTTTCCATCTTGCGATATTTCAATTTTGGGAGATTTTAATGCACACAACTCCAATTGGCTTCAATTTTCATCTACCACTAATCCCGCAGGCCATAGTGCTACTGTATCCTGTGATCTCATACAAATCACTTCCAAACCAACCAGAATCCCTGACAACCCTAACCATACCTCAAATCTCCTGGACCTACTTCTTACAACTAACCCACTTGCTTATAAAACAAGAGTTCTTTCCCCACTTGGTCAATCAGACCACTGCCTAATCGAAAATAACTTCCTCTGTACCCAATCCCACTGTTACTCGAAAAACAGGTAGAACTCTTTCAAATCTAACTGGAGCGAACTGCGAGATTTTTTGCAACCTTCCCCTGACGTGAGTATTGCTTTAAACGGTCCTCCTCTTCAAACATTGCTCTTTCAATAACTGAAGTTATCTTGATGGGTATGGAGTTATACATTCCCAAAAAACATAATCGCGTAGGTCATGCTCGTTCCCAACCCTGGTTTAATAGGGCTTGCACTGATGCATTATCGCAAAAGCATAAACTCTATACCAAATGGAAATCAAATAAATCACGCTGCTTATATTGCCGCAAGGAATAGTTGCAAAAGCGTCATCAACAAGGCCAAAAGGATGTTTGAAGAACGTAAATGCAAAGAATTAATCTCATGTCCTTCAGGTGGTCGTAAATTTTGGTCATTAGCTAACGCCATCAGTAAAAACCTTCGTACATCTTCCTTTCCTCCCATGACGTCTCGCAACGGACCCGTAATAGCTGATCCTGCTGAAAAAGCCAACCCCTTGGCGATTACTTTGCATGATTCTGGTAAAACTCTGCCGTCGCCCAAATCTACCCCATATGCTATTAAACCAATTCACTTTCGCTACAAGCTCCTTTAGTATGAATTACCAAAAATTGACTTAAACAAGGCGACTGGCCTTCACGGTATTGCAGCGATTGTCCTTAAAAATGCTATCCCAAGCTAGTATCTGTATTGTTCAAACTCTTTTCGATCTACATGTCATCTGGAGAATTTCCCTCATCGTGAAAGTTGGAAAATGTCCAACCTATTCCTAAAAAGGCGACAAAACATATCCCTCAAACCATCAACCAATAGCTATCACTTACATTCTGTCGAAAATCATGGAGAAAGCCATCAACCGCCAACTACTTTCGTTCCTCGAGTTCAATAAACTGTTAAACGCCCACCAGTATGGGTGTCGTTCAATGGGTGATCTTTCATGTCACCCAATTTTGGAATAACACATTAGAGAGGTCCGGTGAAACAGTCGTAGTAGCTTTAGATATTTCAAAAGCTCTTGACCAGGTTTGGCGCAACGATACGCTCATCAACTGGATGTCCAGCTTTCTTGACAAAAGACGCATACGCGTTGTCGTCGATGGCTTCTTTTCGAAACAAACAACTATTAACGCGGGAGTACCCCAAGGATCAGTGATAGCTCCCACACTTTTCCTGCTATACATAAATGACCTCATTTTCTCAATAACTAACCCGACCCATTGCTTTGCCGACGACAGCACTCTACATTGTAGTTCTCAGTTTTCCCACAACACTAAGTCTTGTCAGGACGTTACTGTAAAATGGCAGCTTCAATTAACAGTAACTTAGAACGTGTTCTTAAATGGGGAAGGAATAATCGACTCACGTTCAACGCCAACAAAACCCAGTGTTGCCTTGTGTCCGTCAAGAAAGACCGATCATTTCCTACTGTAAATATGAATGGCTTAGATCTCAAGCTTTCAAACTCTATTTCTGTTAGGGATGTCCGTATCATCGAACCTTTCATGGGTTGACCACCTTTTGTCAGCCAGCAAACCAGCTGCCCGTAAACTGGGCTATCTATACAGATCCAGACAACACTTCACATCGCAACAATTCCATTTACTGTATAAGGCTCAAATTCGATCTCATCTGGAATACAATTCCAATCTCTGGGTCAGTGCTCCCCAATACGCCCTTGATATGGTAAACCCCATCCAAAAAAGGGCTATAAGGCTTATAAATGACCCGTCTCTGACTTCTGACCTACAGTGTCTTGAGCATAGAAGAATAGTTTCGATTCTTTCATTGTTCTATCGCTATTACCATAGCAAGTGCGTCTCCGAAATACACTCCTTAATACCTTCGCAGGACATCTTCGCTAGAAACACTCGATTTGCCTATTCACACCATAATTATGCACTCAAAATTCAATCGTATCACACTAATTGGGCGCAGTCTACATTTTTTCATACGGCGACCAAATTGTGGAATGTACTACCCATTTCCTGTTTTCCTCCAATCTTTGACTTAAATAAATTTAAGGTAGCCATTCATACACATTTTTCGGCGGCCTAACAATATCCCTAAACCCTCCCAGTGTTCCCGAGTGCTTTAGCACGTTAGGCAAAAGAGCCTGTTCGGGAATACTATACGTAAAAAAAAATAAACTTATTGTTTAATTTTTAGTGCCTTTTATGTTTGCAAAGCATGTTTTTTTATATTTTTTTTTATTATTTTACTTTCTTTATTTTCATTTTAGATCCGTAACAATCCCCGGAAGTCCACAACTCTCCATGGAGCTTAGGGTGTCAAGGATGGCCATTTGTAGAACACTTAGATGTAGAAAATATAAATTACATGTTAGCGAACAACTGAGAGAAGAAGATAATCTAAGAAAGTTAAATTTTTGTAATTGGATCAATGATCAACAATCTTGTACACAATGTTCTTTGGACTGATGAATGCAGTTTTTCCACTAATGAAGTGTTTAATAGACACAATGAACAATACTGGTCAGTAGACAATCCAAGACAAAACCGACAAGTTCGAATTGAGGGTAGGAAATCGTTTAGTGTCTGGCAGCATAAAATTATTGGTCCTTTCATCTACGATGGTCGTCTTACCCATCAAAAATACTTCGAGTTGGTACAAAATGATGTTCTGGATGCTGTGGAAGATGAACCACTTAATTTTCTTTGGGGGTATTTAAAAAATCGTCTATACAAGGATACACCCCAAGATATAGACATTTTAAGAAATAATGTAATACGAGAATAAGTTAAAAAATAGGGTAAGATGCTCCATTCAAGAATGGGGATACATTTTTGAGCACTTGCTGTAATGGTTTCTACGTGTTGTTTATGTCCTTTAGTGTTTAGTAGTTTTCATTACTTTTTAATCCATATACCTATGTTCCTATTTCGTTTTCTATGCAAAACGAATATTCAACTTCTTTCCAGTAGATGTTATGATGATCATCATAATAAAAATTTTCAAAAGTTCTTTAAAAAATTACAGGGCCGTATTGAAAACAATTATAATTATATTAGGAGATTGATGATAACTGTTTGGGTACGAAACAAATACTCCAACCTAACTTAGTATATGTTATGGTAACCACAATTAAATAAATGATTTGAAAAAGTTAAAAAAAATCCAGGTCCGTATTTAAAAAAATTAAGTTGATGAGGAATGTGGGAATCCGAAAGGGCAGATGGATATGTAGATGACATGATATTAAAAAAAATAAAAAATGACCAGGAAGAAGTGTAAAATGTTTTTTGATTTCTTTTTAAATGGTTATAAGTTTTTGTTATGAACGAATAAGTTCAAAAGTAAATATGTAATTAAAAATTATTATTAATTTTATTACGCTAACCAACTGCGCTATCGAAGTACAAGCCCCAATCGACGTAAATTTTGTCTTTATGGCTCTACAAAAAAATAAAAACAAAAATTCGAGAAATCACTTGTTTTCAATTATCTCTGGCCCATCAAGCCGTATGATCTACCAGTGACAAAACGCATATACAATTGAATAATTATAAACTAAGTAAATAGCTTTCAACTCGCAACTCGCTTCTTACAAAACGAATAATCCATGCTACAATTCGTTGCAATTTGGTAAGTGTAGAACAATATTCGAATATGTTCGAGTATTGTAAAGTTAAAAAATTTTCGAATATTGTTGGATGTTGGGTTTAGTTCAGAATCAACATCAAAGTTGTCGTTAATCAGTTTCTTCCCTCTCGGCATTTCTATCATATAGGAGCTCATTCGTTGTTTTATCCCACTTATATTCATAACATAACATTAATCAAAAAAATAAAATTATAGAATATTTACTCCATAATGCAACAAAAATGCTAACGTTAGTCTTGATAAAGAACCATTTTTATCGTAATCAGAAATTAAAAAATCCAAGAATTTAGGTCTCGACTTCTCACACCACAATAATATCATCTTATCTGAACGAAACGAAGATAATATATTTGCTTTGATGTTTATACTTACCGGTTAATTTCACAATTTGTAACAAGAATGACAAATAACATTTTTACTTACTATAAATCGAGTTAGCATCTTCTAACTGCCAGATTTTAAACTTTTTATCTTTGCCAATCGTCACACATTTAAGATCCTCAACTTCTTTCGGTTGAAAAAGTATTTGTGTAATACTTTTTTCATGTGGTAATTCTATTGACGTATTTAGCTCAAACCTATAATTGCAAAAATTAACTAAATTCCATTTTTCATTTCACTCCTCCCTTACTGTTGCTTTATTGAATTAAAGGACCAAAATTTTAAGCGAAGCTCAAAACTGTATTCATCATCTGGTCGTTCCTCTGCAGTTGCTAACCAACACCCTTGATTATCAATTGCGAATTTTGTAACATTCGTATTTACAATACAAACATTCTGTTCACCACTTATTTTATTTTGAATCACAATATCTAACTAAACAGAACATCGAAAAAATCACACCAACAATATTCATACTCACATTAAAAAGCAAATTCATATCGTCTGGAGAATAAAACTGTAAATGTCCCGTCATGCCATTTAAAATAATCGATTTTGTCCTATGATCATAAACAATACCCCCCGAAAATTGATTACCTAACACTAAATGTTGTATAACACTCACAAAACTCATGGTTGAATCAAGTACTTGAATCGCATTATCACTAGTAGCAACGGCAATATACTGACTATCACCAGAAACGGCAATATGTTCAAGATTCGACGGTAATCGTGGTAAAAACTGTTTTAAATGTGGATTATCCATATGCCACTTAACCAAAACAAACTCATCTCCTCCACTAAAAAAATTTGAGGCAGAACTTGAAAAACTTAAACATCGTACGGGTAAAGTATGCCAATGATAAATGGAACGGGACGGTTTACGACTTGATAAATTATACCATAGAATTATTTGTCCGAGACTATCACCCGTAATAACACAATTTTCAACAGAATTACATGCAATACAAGTAAAATATTTCGGTTGCTGAATCCAATGTCTGAAATTTGAAACTAGAATTGCTTTTGTAACAACCAAATACTTACTCAGTAATTTGTTTCGAGTTAAAAGATTTGTAATACATTTTATTTCCCTGTGTTACAGCCATAAACGGTTTGTGAAAATCAGCGAAACTGCTATGTTACACTGTGGCTTATTTTTAAGTTTCAAGTTTATTTTAATAAGCTCGCTATTCTCAGTATTAAATACACCAAAATGGGTATGAAAATTAAATATCCACGATAGTAAAAATCGACATTGTGTTCCTTCACTAACTGCATCAACATAATGAAACGATTCTACTACATGCTCAATTCGTATATTCTGAAATGATACATACAATTACAAAAAAAAAGTTGTAACTTACATTTACCAGTTTTAATAATCGAAGACCAATATCGACTTTCCACGTTATAAGTTCTCCCGTTACAGAACATGCTGTAATAACTTCAAGATTTTTAAAATAATGTACAGCAAAATCAGCCACTGAATCATGTAAGCCTTTAAAGATTTTTAAACGTTTTGCTGTTTTCGTGTTATAGCTTATAATCGAATTTTTCCAAGCAACATAAATTATTCTGAAAAAAGAAGATTTTTAGGTTAGGTTTATTTTTATCGTTCTAATCGCAAATACGCACTGTCCGTCCATAGAAAATTTGGGAGGTTTAGTTACGAAAGAACCTCCGCCTTTAAATTTAATTTTCGGCTCCATTTTTTTTAGTAATAATTGTTTAACTCATAAATATTTTTGAAAAAACGTGTACTTGTACCTGGAAGGTTCGTTAAGTTTCGGATATTTTCGGGATAAGTCTGCATTATCTTTCCTTGTCTAAAGGTGGCTTCAGAGTTACAGTAACGCAGCGTTGCCAGCATCAGTACTAAAGTACTGAAATCAATACTTTTTGCTACTCATCAGTACCTCAATACTACTTTTTACATATCAGTACTTTTTAGCAAAATCGACTTCTATCGGTATCTATTTTGTTTCCTCCATCGTTTCTTCTTCCCCTATGTACGAGTATCTTGGTTTGTATTAACTCTCTCTCAGTCAGTGGTGCGGTTAGTATTGGTTTATTATGCTACAGTCTCTGTGATGATTTTATAAAAGTTATGTTGGCGCCACTGAATTTGTATTTGAAATTCTAACATTTCTAACCTCAAACTGGCTCAATAACAAAGAATACCTGTAACCTATTTATCATGTCTAAACAATCTGATATTGGAAGGTATGTATTAGGCACCTGAATATGTAGATATGTTATACATTTAAGACATTTTTTACATTTGGTACAAGTGCACCTGTGTTTTTAACGAATTTTGTTGTTTTAGAGGCAGAAAAGCTCTCCAATACTGTGATGCTTTTACAAGACCGTGGTGTACCTAGGGGTACAGGGTGGTGTACACACATGCAGATAAATACGGCAAAATAAGTTTAACCATTTTTACCCCGCTCAGCATCCATATTCACTCCACGGTACTGTAAGAACATAATGGTATTTGAGGGCTTTTCGCTTTCTAAAACAACAAAAATTGTTGTAAACACACCAGTTTAGAAAGTTTGTATGAAAAAATAATGTGGACACGTAATGCACAAATTTACATACATTTATTACAAAATGTTTTAGATTTTTCAAACCAATTCCTACATCCGCACATACACCTTCAGCCTCATTATCAGTTCTCGAGGTTGAGGTCAAGCCATCTCTCACAGAATTCCCAGATATTGTTGCCTCTGGAAATTTCGAGAAATCCGACAATGAAGTTGTGGTCTCTGATTCTGAATCTGTAAATAGTGAAACTGAATGTGAACAGTTTGTAACATCTGAATTCAGTAACAGTAGTACACAGTCATATGCTGTAAGTAGTACTTACAAACAATGTCAGAGTTTGTCTGCTTTGACACTTTTAGAAAAAAAGAAAATTTAAAGAACCATATATTCAGAAGTACACGGAAGCCTATAGCAATCAGTTTACATGGCTAGTAGATAAAGAATGACACAGTTTTTGTAAATATTGCCAAAAAAGTATCGTTGGGGGGCATACACATTTGTTAAGACATGAAAACAGAATTTCTCACAAAAAAAGAGAAAATTCTGTAAAACATACTATTGATATGCGTACCTACAAAACAAAAATTGACGCGGAGAGAGTTTTATCGAGGAAAGTCAAAGAATGTGAGCTCAAATTGGTAATGATGATTGTTGAACATAATTTACCTATGCTTTTGATGGACTATCTACCAAAATTATTGTCATCTGCTGCACCTGATCCAGAGATTTTAAAAAACGTTAATTGTTCAAGAACAAAACCCACATACATGCTTAGAAATTTTAAAGAAGAATGTGAACAAAGCATCTCGTCAATTTTGAAGGAAACAAAATATTCTATTATAATTGATGAAACAACAGATGTTTCCGTCAAAAAGAATCTAGCCATCCTTGTGAGGTATGTAGATATTAAACTACAAAAAGTTAGAGATCGACTACTTGCGTTGGTGGAAGTCAAAGATGTTAGTGCAGAAGGAATCCTAAAAACAATTTTGGAAGTTCTGTCCAATTTATCAATACCAGTTTCTAACTTACTTGGATTCGCAGCCGACAATGCCTCAGTAATGATGGGCAAGTACAATGGGGTACAAGCCAGGCTTAAGGACATAAATCCTAATATTTTTGTACTGGGTTGTATTTGCCACTCACTACATTTGTGTTCATCAGCTGCTGCTGAAAAGTTACCTAAACAAGTAGAGGACTTTGTTCGGGACATATACAATTACTTAAACTGTAGTAGCAAACGTATCGTGGAATATAAAGAATTTCAAGATTATGTGAAGTTGAAACCATATAAACTTTTAAAGCCCAGCCAGACGCGATGGTTGTCGTTGGAAGTTGGTATCACTTTTTCTTTAATTTCATTTGCGTATTTGCTATTTTATGTTAATTTTTAGGCAGTGGTAAAACGTACCCTGGAACAGTGGCCAGCTCTTCAATTATATTTTACGGCAGCTGTCCTAGAAGACAACTTGGTAGCAGCATCTACCATTCGCAATGCACTCAACGACATCATTTACAAATTATATTTAACCTTCCTTGCATACATTTTGCCACTCATTACAAAACTCAATTTAGAGTTTCAAGCTGAACAACCTCAACTGCATAATATTTATAATCGTATTCAAACAACAACGAAAACTATATTTAAGAATTTCATGAAGAACGATTATGTGAATAACACTCCCTTTTTACAGTGCAACGAGTTGAATTCCAGGGAATACAAACCTCTTAAAGATTTGTATCTAGGTGCAAATGTTGATATAATTATCAAATCTCAAAAGTTGGATGAGCAGACTATTCATGACTTTAAATTAAAATGTTTGGCCTATTACATTGAACTTTGTTCACAAATTAAAAAGCGTTTCATAAATTTAGACTCCTATAAGAGTTTTCAATGTTTAAACCCTCAGGATATTTTGAGTGGTGATGCAAACGTTACGGAATTGTTAATGCAATTCCCTAACATTTGTGAAAATAAAACTGAGGAAATCAGCAGTGAATTCAGGGAAATTTGTAATTTACCAGCAGCAGTAAAATCTGAATTGCAAGCACTGGATTTTGAATCGTTTTGGTTCAGAATATTTGACATGTAAAACGCAGTGGCTGGAAAGTGTTTCAAAAATGTTTGTTTATTTGTGTTCGATATACTCTGCTTACCGCACAGCAGTGCCTGTGCCGAAAGAATTTTTTCAGAACTGAATAATATAAAAACAAAAAACAGAAATAGGTTATTATGTACCACAATTAATTCTCTCTTGTTAGGCAAAGAGGTTTTAGATGGAAAGCATTGTTTCCAGTGGAGCCCATCAAATGTTTTAATTAATAAAAAAGTTGAATATTATTTATTATAGCATCAATACTATTTTCCTCAATTCAGTACCTTTTTCCTCCCTACCCTAGTACTTTTACATCTATACTACTGGCAACGCTGCAGTAACGTAAGCAGTAAGACGTAATCGGTAGTCAGTTTAGACGTAAAAATTAAGCAGTAAGGAATGATTGATTCGTAGATGCAAGTTTAAGTTTTTGAGGTTATGTATTATCACTTTATAGATAGTATTGTACCATTATAAAAATTTAAATGGATTACATACATATCGTTACATTCTTAACTCTTTCTCCTATAATTCGTTTTTAAATAAACCAACTAGAGTACCAAACATGTATTGATCATTGCTATGTAACCTATTAAAAGCAGAAACGGCTAAATCTTTTAATATATATGACAGTAGTCTGACTGATCATTACTTTCATATCCAGTCAACTTAGTATAACATCTGCAAATACACAAAACCATAAAAAAATAAATGGGAATACTACCAAAAAAATATGTATAGATACACTGAAACAATTATTAAATAGAAATGAAGCTTGAGGGAACATTTTTAATGAACACAATCCCAATTTAACTTATAAAAAATGTATTCAAACCCTGCAAAATCTCATAGAACAAAGTGCCTCAAAAAAGAAAAGAAAAATAAATTTAAAAAAAACTAAAACCATGGATCACGAAAGGACTTATAATTTCAATTAAGCATAGAGATCAACTTAGTAGAACCGTTAAAAGAAATCCAAACAATATGCAATTAAGAGTCACTTATCAAAAATATCGAAACTTTCTAAACTTCTTAGTTAAAAAAACAAAGGAAACATACTTTAAAACTAAACTAACAGAAGCAAAAAATGATGTATGGCAAATAGTAAATGAAGTAATGGGTAAAAATAAGAATACAACAAAATTAAAGAAATAAATAATATGGGTAGACTAAACGCCAAATACGAGACACCAAGCTGCGCGAAAAAAATCACGTGACCGTGTACTATTCAACCGGAAAATATTAGTTTTTTTAAGAAAAGTAACAGTTACGTTTTGTACATTTTTTAGTTAATAACCTCTTAATTATGATATTTATATTTTATAATTAGGACAATTTAAACAAAAAAAAACATTTATTTAATTGTGAAATATAAGGTTATGTTGCTTGTTCATAAATTTACTCGGAAATGTAATTCGCATTTTAATTATTAACCACAGCTCTAAAGGTAAATAATTCGTGTCTAAACAGTTTTCTACTGCGATGGTTATAAATAGGTGTAATAGAGGGGGTAGAGTTTTATCGAATTTAAATATTAAGTAGTATGCAAGTTCAAATAAAGTTGAAATTATATAATTTGTTATGAGGAAAATATAGTATACGAATATAAACAGATGGTTTTTATACAACAAAACAGGTTTTATGTACAATGCACAATGATGTCGTATTCATAAAAGCATTGAGCTGTGGCAGTAGCATGTTAAAAAGGTCAACACGATACTTATTAGTGTGTTAAAGATAAATAAGAAATTTCACATATAAATCAATATAACTAAGCAATTAAACACATCACAGATATTGATTACATGAAGTAGAATAATCCTAACGTGTAGAATATATATAATAATTGGTACAATGCATAAAAACTCTGCGAACTATAAAAAGGGTTATGGTACGAAGACGTTATGTTAGTAGATCATAGACTAAGTGTTTAAAAAGTGCTTAAGAAGCTAAAGTGCCTTAGAAACATATCTAAGAACATGAACAACACATGTCCAATGTGAAATTAACAATATAAATACAATAAAATATTACACAATTACTCTACACTTATTTCTTCGTTATCATAATTTAATATAAAATCAGATTCATCCGACGAGTACACTCCTACGTATAATCAATTCCTCACAAACGACATCCATAACATGCTCTTTATTAATGTATTCCTCTTCAATTTCTTTAACATGACGGCACACTTCTTACCAGTGGCTCCCATATCCATCGAACACTTTTCACGAGTTAGTTTTTCAACATCGGCTAATTTAAAAGTTGTGTTTCTCGATGCCACCCAAGCTTTTACAATGGCCCATATTTTTTCCATTGGATTTAGCTCCTGGTGGTATGGAGGTAGTCGATATACAGAGTGGCCATGTTTCGCAAATATAGCATCAATTGAATATTCCGTGTAGCTCGGTTATAATTAATAAAGTTCATATCGTCGTGATAATCACCTGTTTTTGAGCCCGATTTAAAAACTAAGAGGGCATTATTGATAAATCCCATTTCACCACCAGCATGTACTATTATAAGACATTGACCTTTACCGATTGGACATTTTAAACCTTCGTTGGAATCATCTACCCAGGAATGTGGCGTTGTATGCGATGCATGTATATATGTTTCATCTGTATACACAGATCGTATATCGTATCGTTCCATTAAACATGTCAACGGTTTTCGTCCATTTAAAACCTATTTTATTTAATAATCTTCTTAAAGACGTTTCCTTCCCAGAGAAACCAATGGATTCGTCATCTTTAATAATATTATAGATAGCATTGACGGTTGGTCGTCGTTTCTCCGTGATATGAAAATTGTGTACAATGCGTTGAATGACTTGTTCCCCACAATTATCGACAGATGATCTTGGTGCGGTTTTCATTCTTTTATTAGAAGTCTTGAACGATTCTATTTCACCACGTTGAATTGCACTCCCTTCTCTAATAATTTTAACAACGGTACTTTTAGATACTCCAGTTGCTTTCACAACGATATCAAGAAAGTTAACTGTAAAGAAATGGGTGCCGGTTTAGTATGCGGTCTACCTACCCTTTGCGATCTACCTAATAATATAATATTTAAATGATCTTAAATGATGTATTGTTAATTTCTTTTTAATTAGTTCCTATAATAATAAAATATCCCTTTTCGACAAATCGAAACTAAATGAACGGTACTTATAGAAATATAATAGAAATTATCTCCGGTTTATTATGCGGTCTGCCTGTTTGTCAATAAATATAATAGATATTTAAATGATCACCAGTATTGTTAATTTCACTTTAATTAATTCATATAATAATAAAATACCACTTTTCGACAAATCGAAATTAAATGAAGGGTACTTATAGAAATTATCTCCGGTTTATTTGCTATAAAAGCAGGGTCAATTTCCCAAACTGTTTAATGTCGTAGTGTTTTTTATCACGTAAACACCAGAAACATGTTGCTTCGCGATTTTTATGTCAACATTGCCGCCTCCGAAGAAACTGCTGTTGCATTTCTTAGGCAACATCAACTACTAGATAGTGCAAAATGTGGAAGCGAAATGCAAGAAAAAAGAAAAAGGGACCGTGTAGGCGAATTTAGGCCAGTTTTCCGGTGCCCGAGAAAAGGCTGCCAGACATCGAGGTCAGTTCGCACTTGCACCCGATTTTTTCATTACACTGATCTCAATGGAAGAACAAACAGCAAATTGACCATAGTTCAGATACTTGAACTTGTTTTTATGTTTATATTAGATTTTCCTGTAGATTCTGTCATCTCGCTCACCGGACGTTCCAAGCCTACGGTGATTGACTGGTTCAATATGTGCCGTGAAGTATGTACAGCAATGGCATCTCACACAGTTCGTGGCCAAATGGTAGGAACCCAGGATGATCCCGTCCAGATCGACGAGGCGCGTTTTGCTGGCCGAAGAAAATACAACCGAGGTAGGATGTTGCAAGGGGATCACCTGCCTGAATCCGAAGATTCGAACGAAGACATACAAAATAATAGGAATCACGGACGCCGCATTGATGGGCCATGGGTGTTCGTCCTGCAAACGAAATCAGATACCAGATATTTTTATGTACTTAGACGAGATTCAGACACACTCATACCGATCATCCAGAGAGAAGTCCAAGCCGGTTCGCATATTCACCCCGATGAATGGCGGGCCTATAGCAGGTTGCGTCAACTTGGGTATGTACATGAAACTGTAAACCACCAACAGAACTATGTCGATCCCGATACAGGAGCACACACTCAAGCTATAGAACGATCTTGGTTGGACGCTAAGATTAAAATAATGAAGAAGATGAGAGGCGTGCCAATAAACCATTTCCAGGCTCACTTAGATTACGTTACTTGGAAAGTCAATAATAATAACTATCAAGCAAACGACCTTTTCATCACATTTTTACAAAATATGCGAACTGTATATGGTACTTAACTTGTAAATATAATGTAACCAATAAATAATTTTGAACATTTATTTAGTAGTTTACCTTTCATTTTCAATGTAGACCGCGTGCTAAACCAAATAAGCTTGGGTAGACCGCATACTTAACCAGATAACCTTAGGTAGACAGCATACTAAACCGGCACCAAGAAATGTAATCGTAAAAAACTGACAGATGTTAATCGTACAATAATGACATACCTTCATTCATATTTTTATGAAACCGATAAACATTCGAAATAATTTCGTGGGCATCTTGCGATAAGATACGCCGCTTCTTTGCTGGAATGTTTGATGTACTATCAGACGATGTACTCGCATCACCCATTATAAACAACGAACTAAATCAATATATTATATTAATACATATTACTGTGAGTTACAAATACAACTTACTTGTAAATAAAAGGTGCTGAAACGGAAGGAGTTTTGAAAAAATCTGTTTACAATTGATAAAAACGTGCACGAAAAATGAGGTTAGAAAACAATAAACAACACTACATTTTGTGGACAGAACATAATATCTACTTCTCACTCATATCATTATTCCATTTCTTTTTAATGCAATATTCGGTTTCTACGGAGGTGTCTTCGTATCTGGCGTTTGTTCTAACCTAATAACTGAGAATAATAAAATGGTTTGACATTTTCAATAATTATTTTTATGATATAGGTCCTAAAACACGAAGGATACTATTTATGTATTGAGAATTGGCAACACTGGTATTGCCAGGTGAAAATTGTCACTGTCATCTTAAAGTTTGACATTTTTGAGGTTATACGTACTCAGAACGTTTTGTCGTGCGAGCACTATTTGTGTTGTTTACAGTTAGTTGAAAATTTCATCTCAGCCAAAATATGGAATTAACTCGTGAAAATTTTCGAGCTATGATTTATTATGACCTTCGACGTGGTCTAACTCAAGAACAATGCATCAATCAACTGAATTCAATTTTGGCGATGAAGCGCCATCCACAGCCACTGTATATCGCTGGTACACTGAATTCAAACGTGGACGTAGTTCGCTCACGGATGAAGTTAAAGAAGGTCGTCCAAAATCAGTCGTTGTGCCGGAAAATATCGATGCTGTGCGAAAACTAATTGAAGAAGATCGTTATGTGACATATCACGAAATCGAGAGATGTTTAAGCATTAGTATGACCAGCATACATAAGATTTTGTACGAACATTTGTGTGTTCGGAAGCTGTGTGCACGTTGGATTCCACATTTGTTGACAGATGCTCAAAAAAATGGCCGTATCGATTGGTGCCGTAAAATGATTTCAAAATAATACAACTGTGGTGCATCCAAAGCGGTATATAACATCGTCACAGATGACGAGTCGTGGATTTATGCGTATGAGCCAGAAAGAAAAGGCCAGTCCACAGTTTGGGTGTTTCAATGTGAAGCAAAGCCAACAAAAGTTGTTCGTTCTCGAAGCGTTAAGAAGCAAATAGTGGCGTTTTTCTTCACGAAAACCGGTCATGTGGTAAATGTGGCTCTCGAAAATCAAAACACCATTACTTCAGCGTGATATATGACCATTTGTTTGCCTGAAGTTTTCGGTAAATTGAGAGAAACTAACCCAAAACGACGAATCATTTTTCATCACGACAATGCTCACACACATCACATGAAACAAACGAGTATTTGGACACACAAAAGATCGAATTGATGGGTCATCCGCCTTACAGCCCCGATTTGGCACCCAATGACTTCTTCTTGTTCCCACTAATTAAAGATAAACTGCGCGGACAACGATTTTCATCGCCCGAAGAAGCAGTTGAAGCCTTCAAAATGCATGTTTTAGAGCTACCATCTTCTGGATGGACAAAGTGCTTTGAAGGGTGGTTCAATCGCGTGCAAAAGATCTTAAAGGCGATTATTTTGAAAAGCAATAAAAATATTTTTCATCAAATTCATTTGTTTATTCTTTTCAATACATAAATAGCAACCCTCGTAGCAGAAAAAATACCAAAAACAAAAAATTCTCTTAAAATCAATAATAGTCCCTGTCCAATTAACCTTTTTTGGACGCCTATAGCTGAAATAAAAATTCAAAAAATTATAAAACCGTTAAAAAATCAAGCGTCACCAGGACCAAATAAATTAGATAATGCAACTTTAAAAAATATTAGTACATATATATCAAAACCTCTCACTCATATTTTTAACATTTTATTAAAAAATGGAATATTCCCAGAAGATTTTAAAGTCACACATATTACACCTATACATAAAACAGATGATATGAGGGAATGTGATAACTATCGACCAATCTCACATCAATTATATAGCAAAAATATTAGAAAAATGTATAAATTATCGATTACTTAACTTTCTAGAACAAAATAATCTACTTACATAAAATCAATTTGGCTTTAGAAAACAAAAAGGTACAGAAGACGCAATCTTTAATGTAACATATGAAATAACAAAATCACTAGATGAAAAGAAGAAAGTACCTGGCGCATTTTTAGATTTTAAAAAAGCTTTCGACACCGTTTCTCACAAAATACTGTTAAAAAAACTAGAAAACATAGGAATTAGGGGAATTTGTTTAAAAATGTTTGAGGATTATCTTAAAGCAGAATAAATCAAGTAAAAATAAATGATGCAGTGGGAAATAAATTAATCATGAAATGTGGTGTACTGCAGGGGATGGTGCTAGGCCTAATCCTTTTTTTAATTTACATAAACGATATCTTAAAAACAGAAATAGAAGGAAAATTATACTCATATGCCGATGACACTGTTTATATTGTGAATGGGAGAACTTGGGAAGAAGTAATTGCTAAGGCTGAAAATGATTTATCAATAATCAAAACAACTTAAACCATGATCTTTTAACTTTAAACTCAGAAAAAACTATTTTTCAGCTTTTTACTTGTTATGATGATTCTCATCCTGCAAATATAACACTTACAAATACACACATATGATTGTATAAGTAAAAATAAAACAAATAACTGTAGGGGAGATGTGGGTACGGTGCTCCAGAGGGTACAATGCACCACCGCCATTATCTTTAAAAGTGTTTTGAACTTGGCGCCAATTTATTGTGTATTGGTACCCCTGAAATCTGTGGTTTGATGGAGCCTCTGGTTGTTTGTTCTAGAGATATTAATATTACTACATTTTCGCGGGTTAAAACTAAATATTTCGTGAGTGTTACTTTGTGTTTCCTAAGTAATACATTTTTCTAATTTAATCAAGTTCATTATAATCTTTAATTTGTTTTAAAGGATATGTGATGGTTTTTTAGAGGGAATATAATCAAGAAGTGGTTTTTTTCTTTCTTGTTTGTTTAACTACAACACGGGTAACAATGCACCAGGGTACAGTGCACCATGGTGCACTGTACCCTTCATGCCTGTTTGTCAGTGTAAAGGTTAAAAATGGTTTTTGGTTGCAGAATATGCCGCGAAAAAGGAAAGGAGAAGAACGTCTGAATGGGAACTTCGATTCCACGGTCATGAAAAAGGTCATTACAAAGATAAAAAATAAGGAAAACTGCTGAAAAGTTTGGACTCTGCCATACAACACTTCTAAGGTACATAAAGAAGAATGAGGGCAGGGAAGCAGATATTCTTCAACCTAATTATGTTGTGAACAGAGTGTTTAGTGATGATTTAGAAAAGCAGCTGAAAGAATACATTGTCACCGCCAGTAAAATGCATTTTGGCCTTACAAAATTGCAGGCCAAAGAGTTGGCTTACGAACTTGCGGTGGCTAATAATTGTAAATTCCCTAAATCATGGTCCGAGAAAAACATGGCCGGCGAGGATTGGCTGAAAAGTTTTCGTAAGAGGTGTCCTGATCTTAGTATTAGGAAACATGAAGCAACAAGTCTTGCTAGAGCTACGGCATTTAACAAAACGATAGTAAACGAATTCTTTGACAATATTGAAAAAATATATATAAAGACCAGCGTTACGTCGGCTCAGGTTTATAACCTGGACGAAACCAAGTTAACTACAGTGCACGTACCACCAAACATTTTGGCCAAAACCGGGGAAAAGCAAGTCGGACAAGTCACATCAGGTGAACGAGGAATCCTCATCACTGCATGCTGCTTCATCAGCGCTGCCGGTAATACAGTTCCGCCCTTTCTGATATTCCCACGAGTTAACTTTAAGGCTCATATGTTAAATGGTGCTCCACCAGGATCGGCAGGCTCTGCATGTAAATCTGGATGGATGAACAAAGAATTATTTCTTCAAGTTATGAAGCACTTTGTGGATCATGTCCGCCCGACCCCCCAGTACCCCGTCGTACTTATATATGACAATCACGAAAGCCATGTGCAGGTGGAACTGATTCAGTTGGCCCGAGCGAATAGCATTCACATTGTGACGATTCCTCCTCACATCTTCGAAGCTTCAACCTCTGGATGTAGCTGTTTACAAATCGTTAAAAAACTTTTATAACGCTGAGTGCAACAGTTTCATGTTGTCTAACCCCAGTCGCACCATTTCGATATATGACGTTGCTAGCCTTTTCGGAAAAGCGTACGCTAAAGCTTTCAATATGAACAATATTGTAAGTGGCTTCAAAGCGACTGGGATCTGGCCTTTTGACAGGAACATATTTAATGAGGATGATTTCTTATGTAGCTACGTGACAGACCGTCCTCCTCCTAGCCTTCCATCAGTTGGATTCATGGGTCAAGATGATGGGGTGCCTGTAACTCCCGCAACTACCCGAGTTGCTTCATTTGCTGCAGCTAGTACCTCTACTTCAGTTCAAGGTGTTAGTCCAATGGAAGTTCGGCCCTTCCCCAAGACTCAAACGCGTAAACCCAAGAGTGGTGGAAGAAAAAGGGGCAAAACAACCATATTAACTGCAACTCCTGCAAAGGTGGACGAAGGGGAAAAAGATGGCCAAGTATTAAGGACACCCGTGAAGCGGAAGCTTTTTGAGGACAGCACCAATGAACCTTCTGGCTCAGAAACCGAAATTGAAGGCTCGTATCATTCCGAATCAGAAGATAGTGGTGGTGATTTCATTGAGAATTTAAATGAAGAAGATGATACTGACGATGATGTAGTCAACATTGAGGACCTAATTGAAGGATTGTTCGTCTTAGTGAAGGAGGGAATCGGCAAAGGGCGTTTTTGTGTGTTTTCAGTCGGAGAAATCACCAGAGTCACACAAAAATTCGTGACGGTCCAGTACATGCAACCAAAAAAATGTGCTTTTGTGAAGACAGATCAGTCGTACGAATGGGATAAGAAGCAAATTGAAAAAATCCTACCATCTCCAAAAACGGGTACAACGAAACGAAGTTCTTCACTCTTTTATTTTTCATTCAATTTTAGTAAATTCGGTCTTAAAGTGTAATTATAAATTTTCAATTATTAAAGTATTTCTTACCTTTCTACATTCTTTTTATTTAAATCCCATATTCAATATTGAAAACAGCATATTTAACCGCAAACCGCGTTAAAAAATAAGCTGGTGCAATGTACCCAAACAGGTGGTGCAATGTACCCACCCGGGTGGGTACATTGCACCAATCGCTAATATTTACTAAAACATCCGTATCTTAAGTTCGGCATTGAAACTGGTCCTGAGCCTATATGTAGCAATAGCCTAATAACTAAGCTATCCCCTGTTTATAAAATTGTATGAAACTCTTAAAAAATAACGAAGATATGCCTAATTGAAAAAAAGTGGTGTACAGTACCCACACCTCCCCTAATTACTGCAAAGACAGAACTCAAAAAGTAGAGCAAACCAAATACTTTGGTATCTACATAGTTCAACATTTAAAATGGAGCAAACACATTGAAGAACTTACAAAAAAAACTGTGAATCACATTATATAAATTTAGACATCTTAGGAGTATTGTCAGCTGAAAGATGATGGTAATGTTATACTATGCACTCTTCCAATCAATACTTGGCTATGGAACAATAGGATGGGGGCGGGGGGGGGGGGGTCTTTCTGAAAGCACACTAAAGTCAGTAATTAGTATACAAAATTATGTACTTAAAATTATTTTTAATAAATCGTTTTTATATCCATCAGCTATACTACACTCAGAATTCAAAATTCCAACTATTAATGAACTGTTTTACAAAACAACCACAATTTTTATAAATAAAAACAAAGACTTGTTGGGTAACATTAAACACAGCTATAGAACCAGAACAAAAACAAATCAAAATTTAGAGACAATAGGATACAAAACCACTATTATGAAACAACATGCCATAGTGATAGGAAGAAAAATATATAACTTAATACCAAAGGAACTTAAAAAAGTACCACACACAAAATTCAAACATTCCACTAAAAAATGGATACTTCTCAACAAAGAAAAAATAGAAAAAAAGCATAAATTTAGCCTAGCATCGATAATTTACCAAGCTGCCCTTACTACCTTTTCTTCTTAAAATTAAATAGATAGAGGTTTTTTGTCAAATAATATATATAAGTAGAAGCTAAAATAAATTGTATTAATGGTATAAATAGTAAAAATAGATAATGAAAAATAAGAGTTTTGTGCAATTTAAATAGACCCAAAAGTAAACTGTAAAATAGAAAGGTTAAATGTAATCAAAACAAGAATATTTACCGCATTTATTGTAATATATAGGATTAGAATCAAGATTATAAATTTAGCAATAAGTTAGTTAGCATCACGGACAAGCCATATGGCTTATGTGTATGCACATGTTCTTTAAACTAAGTAGATAAGATATTTTGTAGTCAAGTAGTCTTATAATTGTCTCGTTGACACATTAAAAATTGTTTATAATCTGTCATATTATGGCACAATTTTCATTACAGCACGATTTATCGTGCCATAAAGGCACCATGACAACAGCCAAGATAGAACACAAACAAAGCATATTTGTACTATACTGTATTATTATAAAATGTACAATTTGAATTTCCGGTAATTGTAAGTCCAGAACTTGAGCTCTTGACAATCGATTCACTTGTAGAAATACTGCAGGTTCCATACGATGACCCAAGTCTTCGGGCAATTTTTTTTTATTTTCTAGCGAATCAGCCATATATCTCTCTGCTACTGCGTCACTTTTCCAATCGCCGTGTCTTTTAAGCACCCTAATATCGGCACCACTGTCTGCCAGAATTGTTGCAGAGGTCCTTCAGAATGAATGCCCAGTATACAGTTCAGCATTCGGTAACTCCAAGTACTTTGCAATATTCCTAAGAATCTGTCCAAATGTGTTGATTCCTACGGCGTTGCAGGTGCATTTACCGTTATTATAAAACAAAAAAAACTTTTGAATTTTGCAATGCTTTGGCCGCAAATTTCTATACTTTTTGATCAATTCAGTATAATCGATTCATCCAGATTCATTCAAAATAGTAAACATTCTTGGCCGATGGTTTTTGGTATCCTTAACATGAACAATCAAAACGGAGGCTTCCTCTACAACATCGTTTGTGCATAAGTTATAGAATTCTACTCTTCTACACGCCCCAAACAAACTAAAAATGACAACCACTACAATCATATTAGTTTAACGACAGAAGCTTTGACATTATTGAAATCGTACCTTCAAAAGCAAATATTTTTCGTTTGGCGCCTTTGTCAAAATCTCCGTTAATTGCTCTTTTGAAAATACTTGCGATTTTTCTGGTACATAATCAATCGAACGACTTTTTATTAAACCAATCAATTTTGGGAACCTGCCAATATCCACGTTATTTTTTATTCGCAGCATACATTTCAGCTTTGAAAAAGTACCACCATAAAGATGAGGCTTTGTACACCTTCAACTAATAAAAGAAAAAAGAATAAATATAAGCAAAATTAAAAGGTTTCGTAATACCTGGTCCAAAAAGTAAGCAATTATAACTTGTTCTGTCACAGTTTCCACACTTTTTTGTCTTAACCACGACGACAATTTTTCAAATTCTTTGTTGTCAGATCTGGGAACCAAACTATAAGCTCTGCTTCTTCCGCTTTTTTACTAGTCTCGTCTTTCAATGATGACCATAGACAACAATGATGACGCTTCCATTTTTTATTGTAGTTTTTCGAGAAAAAGTTGAATTGTTTGAAAAAAATGCCATAGCAACCAGCACACTTTGCAATTTTGTATTTTTCGTAGTTTTGTTAAGATGAAGATAAAAGTAAAATTTAGCTGATGTTCCATTGCGTCTACTCGACTACAAAATAGCGTAAAACATTCGTTTATAATGCGCGATTATGATAGTCGTTTTTGTTATAACACTCACTTCGTTCATGTTATAACAATCACTCCTATCATAATCGCTTACATTATAAACTAATTTAATTATAAACTAATGTTTTAGTATACTAATAACATTGTATTTTTTCTGAAAAAAAAAAAATAATACATGTTGAAGTCATTATTTGCGGTGTCATACTGTGTTCTTATTATTTATTAATTAAAAAAAACATCAAACGTACCTACAAAACAAGACCAATTAACAGAGAGAGGAAAAAACATGGATTTTTTTAAAACATTTTCTTCCTATGACAATGCTTGATAGTGAACAATTGTCTAAATGTACCAGGCTCTCTGTAGAGTTATTTAATAAATTATTCAGAATGATTAGTCCTTACCTAATAAAAAGAAAACTTCCCGATAGTATAAGTCCAGAAGAACGTTTGGCTGTTACATTGCACTAAGTTATAAAAAGTGTAATTGTATATGAGCACAATACCGTGTATAATTTTTTGTAGTTATTTTTTACAAGGATCATCTATGCAAACAATCGCTTGGAAATACCATATTGAACATTCCACCGTCCACTGCATAATTAAAGGGACTGTAAACGCTATTTAGAGAGTTCTTTCAAAAACTTATTTAAAACCACCCTCTACCAAAAATGACTGGCTGAATATAGCTAAGCAGTTTCACAAGGAATGAAACTTTCCAAACTGTACAGGCGCATTGGATGGCAAACACATCGATATTCAAGCACCAGCAAAAAGTGGCAGTCAGTATTTTAATTACAAGAAAACTTTCAGTATTATATTAATGGCTTGTTGCGATGCCAAATATAATTTCACATTAGTGGACGTAGGAGCTTACGGCAGTGAAAGTGATGGCAGTGTGTTTAAAAATTCAGTATTTGGAAACATGATGGACCGACAGGAGTTGTGCATTCCATCGCCAAAATGTTTACCTAACACTAATATTTTACACCCATTTACTGTAGTAGCTGATGAAGCTTTCCCATTAAAGTCTTATATTATGAGGCCTTATCCAGGACGAAATCTAGATGTGGGAAAACGTATTTTTAACTACCGTCTTTCACGTGCTCATTGGGTTATTGAGAATACGTTTGGAATTCTTGTAAACCGTTGCAGATTGTTAAGAAACGTGGTGAGCGCAGATGTACATAATGTAGATATTTTTATTAAAGCAATATTGTGTCTCCATAATTACGCTAACAAAGAAGCACAAATTAATATGACTTATTGTACTGTCCAGCCGATTTCACAGATATTGAAGAACGACTAGGAAGATGGAGAGATGATGTTAATCCTCTAGTCTGTCGGACGTGTACCTGCTAATAGAGCCAGTCAAATGTTATATGCCATGAGAGACACATTAAAAAAATATTTTTGTCTGAAAAGGGCCAAATTTAATGTACAGTAAAAGATCATCTCACATAACATACATGTAAATGATTAAAATCATTTAGTTGTTAATTATGTACCATCGGAACTGGTAAGGTACTTACAGTTTGTCGAGAGTGACTTAGCTTCCTTGATAGCTCAGTTGGTTAGAGTCCTACTCTGGCAAAGTACAGATCGTGGGTTCAAGTCCTATCCACGTTAGTCTTTTACTGTATATACTTTAGAAGTTAATTTTAATTGTAATATTGTTATGATTATCATCATTGATGAACTCTGAACCGTTCAGCAAATAGGTCAGTTGTGTAGTATTTGTGCGAAACCTTATAAACTGCAGGCTCACATAATATACACATAAATGACTGTGATCACTCAACTGTAATCTATATACCATTGTAACTGGTAAGGTAGATACAGTTTAAGATTGAATAGAGTGTGACCGGCTTCGTCGATCTCCCCTGTTGGTTAGAACCCTACTCTAGCAAACTAGAGGTCGTGGGTTCAAGTCCCATTTAAGGTGATCTTTTACTGTATGTAGGTATATTGAAAGTTAATATTAATATAACACTGTTATGATTATGAATTGTTATAGTTACCTACTAAACTTTGTAAAATTAGTGTGTTATTCGTTCAATCAGCTTATTAGTTTAGTGTATTGCCAGCCAACATATCTTGAAAACTAACATTATGCAAAACAGTAGTAACTAATTTGGATGTTACAAATAGATATAGTAATAGTAATTACTACCATTGGAGTACAATAGTAGGACTTTATCATTATGTTCTACAAATCCAGTTTCTTTTTTACATATATTTGGATTATGTATAGTAATAAGATGATTTCTAAAATCTGCATATAAGGAAGATTAATTTGAACACACATAACATTTTGAATTATTTTGTTGCTTCGTGAATGTTTTGAGGAAGTTTTTTTGCTGTTTAAACTACTTTCCACATATATAAGATATAGTAAAATGATTCTGTGGTATATGGTATACCTTTTCTAATAATAATTAATCACAACATGCAATTAACCATGACGTAACGTCGTAAGAATCATATAACCAAACAAGATCACTATCTCGCCTTTGCTACTATCAGCTAATCAATTCAAAGCAGATATTGCTTTTGAAGTAACAGATAGATGGCGTAACTGTCATAGCCGTTCTCCCTGGACCGTCTCGTCCTGGTAACTATAGGTAACATTATAAATAATTTATAAATTTAAGTTTAATCATGGCGTTTGTCAAAGTCCTGTTCTTCCGTACTTTAATAATTTTTTGTGTTTTTTACTATGTAAATACACAAAACAATGTTGTAAAATTACATGAACAGAATTGGCACCAAATTTTACAAGATGAGTGGATGGTGGAATTGTAAGTAAATTTTAGATCAAAAACATTGAAAACCTTATGTCTTATATTACAATTTTGATTGTAGTATGCTTGGTTGTGGTTGTCGAGGTAATCAAAAAATTAATAAGGGCCATTACTCTCATCAATGGTTAAGGAAAATTATTTAATTGTTAATACATATATAAATATTGATAACTATTGATTGTGTGCTGGGCAGCAATTGTTGGAGTGGTTATAATTGTTGACGACAGTACTGGCATCTTATGTTATGTATTCCAGTATAATACATAGTGCCAGGTGTTTAAAGCTTAGCTAGATTGTTAACAAAATTAATCAACTTTGTTTTATAATTACCCAGTCATGCACCATGGTGTCCTGCATGCAAAGTATTACAGTCGATTTGGAAAGAATTTGCAACACTTGGAACAGAATTGAGTATAAAAATTGGACAGGTCGATGTTACCGTATCACCCGGAGTTAGTGGGCGATTTATGGTAACTACGTTACCAACAATATTTCAGTATGTTACCTAACTTCATACACTTCACTTCTTTAGCCACGGTTTTTCTAGTGTATTTAATGGTGAATTCCGACAATATAAAGGTAAACGAGATAAGCATTCATTTGTATTGTTTATAACTGAGAAAAGGTGGAAGGTTGTAGATCCGATTCCAAGGTGGAAATCCCCAAACTCTGTTCAAATGTGGATTATATCATCGTTCTTTAAATTATCACAAGTACTACGGGTATATTGCTTACCTTTTTTATTAACAGACTTTAATAATTGTCAATTTTAGGATATCCATAACTATCTGATGGAAGAGTTTGGTTTACCAACATGGGGATCATATCTCGTTTTTACAGTTGTGACAATGGTAGTAGGAGCAATCTTGGGATTGGTACATAAATTGAATGCATTTAAATTTTATATAAATTATACACTGTGCAGATTGTGGTATTTTTCATTGAACTAATATTTCCACTCAAAACTACTACTACTACTACGAAAGTGAAAGATAAAGTGATGAAGAAGGAGGAAAAATTAAGCGATGACGAATTGGTATATTTAACATTAGTGCAATACAGAATTTAATTGTTTTATATTATAGTCTGATGAAACTATTACAGATGATGTAACAAGTAAAGGAGACCAGTTAAAGTCCAAACAGAGCGTTGAAGGTTCTAGTGGTGGCAGACCTTCAAGTCCAAATGTGAAAAAACGTAGACCACAAACAGCAGACTAATGCTTATAATTCTTTATGATTTGAATATTTTTTCGGGAGTTGTTACATTTAAAATGCAAATTTTTTGTGTACAGATGATTTTTTAACAAAGCAAAGAAATGAAAAAATTTAGAGTATGCAAAAAATGTAAATGTGTATAGTTTGTTTTATATTTAATGTTCCTGGAAGTATCTAAGGTGTGTATATTGTTCCAAGTGCACTGCATTTAGTTCTTCTGTCATTCGTACCACAACCAGCTGGTCATTATTGAAATACACTTCGACTATGATCTCTGCAAATTTTGTTGGGTGCATCTCATAGGTCCTAATTTTTATAGGTACATTGACTTTATAACAATTGGCTTTGATAGTTAATTCAGTTAAAATTAGGCATTCTTACTAATATTTTTATGATGTACCTAAATAAGGAGAAGAGGTAAAATTGAGGGCAAAGTACTATGCTTAATTTTAAGGGTAAATGTTAGCAATAGCACTAGCTCTTGTCAGCCAACAGCTTATTTAACAGTACTAACCTATTTACCTATGTGCGGTCGGCCCATTTGCGTCCACCGTCATGTTCGGCTCACTTGCACCTCAGACAAATGTCAACTAAAATAATAGTCTCTCATTTGCGTCTAACGTTGCAGCTCCAAGAGTTATAAAAACACAAAATTTCAATGTGTTTCTTATAAGTACTTTGATTTTTGTATTTATTGGGGATTGATTTTTAAACTTTGTGTTATACAGTGGTAAATTTTCTTGACCAAATAACTAACAATTCATAATATTCTATAAAGTATTAATTTCAATGTTTCCTTCACACTTCATCCAAGCTTAGCAAAACAAAGGATTTTCTTTTATGTGTTTAACAGTTGCGAGGCCGCAATGCCGATTCTTATCATTTTTGAAAATTCTTTTTATATTTTTTGCTTTTGATTATTACTTTCCAACCTGCATATGCATCTGTAGGTATAGAAGTTTATGAAATCGCCTTCTTTTCGCTAAAGCTAAATCGACCTATTACATCATTTTACAATGTTGCATAAAGTTTCGTTAAGATAGGCTATGATGCCTGTGTGAGTATGAGTGCGTGAGCAAGTGAGTGTGACTGTGCGTGCGTGTGAATGTGTGAGTGTGCTTGTACACGCGCGGGCGTGCGTGGGTGTGAGTATGTGTTGCATGTTGCATATTGCATGTGTGTGTGTGGGTGCGCGCGCGGGCGTGTGTGTGCGTGGGTGTGGGTGGATGTTGGTGTGGGTTTTTATGTGTGTGGGTGTGGGTGTGGGTGGATGGGTGGGTGCGTGCGTGTGTCTGTGTGTGTGTTTGTGTGTGTGGGCGCGCGCGGGCATGTGTGCGTGCGTGTGTGTGCGTGTATGCGTGTGTGCGTGTGGGTGCGTGCGTGTCTGTGTATGTGCCTGTGCCTGTGTCTGTCTGCGTCTACGCTTGTGTGTGTGTGTGTGTGTGTCTGTGTCTGTGTATGTGTATGTGTCTCTGTCTGTGGCTGTGGCCGTGTCTGTGCCTCTGTGTCTGTCTGTGTGTGTGTGTGTGTGTGTGTGTGTGTGTGTGTGTGTATGTGTGTGTAAGAATATGGGTGTGTGAGATTGTACGTGCATGTGTGCGCGTGGTGTTGTGTTGTGTGTTGTGTCTTGAGTGGTGTGTGTGTGTGTGGGCGCGTGCATGCGTGTTTATGTGTGTGTAGTGTGTATGGTTGCGTGTGTATGTGGTTGTGTCTGTATGTGTGGTGTTTGTGTCTGGTGTGTGATGTGTAGGCGGGTGGGCGTTGGGCGGTCTAGTGGGTGGATGGGGACGTCCGTCTGCGTGTATGTGTGTGGGTGCGTGTGGGTGTGTGCATGTGTGTGGGTGCGCGTACGCAAACGCGCGTGAGTGTGTGTTTGAATGTGTGAGTGTGTGTGTGTGTGTGTGTGCGCGTGTGTGTGTGTGTGTGTGTGTGAGTGTGTGTTTTGTAAGAAAACGTGTTTTTAAATGTTTTCGTTATGAACGTATAAAAAGATGTTGCATATTTATACTAAAAAAGTTAAAATCGTGCAATTTCTTTTAATTTTTAAGTTAGCAGATAGATGCCTATTGACCTCTGTATGACATGATGTTTTAAACGTTTGTTTGGCATAGATAATATTGTTGCTTTTACAATGTTGCCTACTTTCGTAATGAAGCTATTATAAAAGAGGTTGCATAATTAGTCTACAAAATGTTATTAAAATTGTAAGACTATTTCGGGTACTTGACAAATTACAATTCCACTATGTAGATTTAGTTAATGTACCTTGACTAGCTGCAGTGTAGTATGGGAGTGGGCTTTGTTTTTAGACTCTTATATAACCATTAAAAATCAGGTGCGAGCAAGTTTTATACATATATTTAAACAAAATAAAACTCTGGTTAATAACAAAATAATAAACAATTCTGGAATAAAGGTTTGGAATTCTCTAATGGCCAGGTTAGGTAACCTGAGCTTAACCAGCGAATTCTGAGTGGTTCTAGTTATTCAAAGTTAATTTGGACGACACTTTAAATAAGTAGAATTTTAAGAATGGAATAATAATAAGACGTTCCAAATGTGCTAGCGTTAGTTTTGATCCTCCAGACGAGCTTCTAGCATCGGTGCATGAAAAGAAATCGATAACAAGCCACCTACTGCCGATGATCAGCCGATACGCAACTTGGTATAGGAGCTAGTCCCTCTTGAGCGTCAAATTATTTATTTAGGGATTGCTTATGTCACAGGAATTCTTTAAATATTTTGGTAATACACGTCAGATTTCGAAATAGTAAAATACGTGATAACATTAAGGTAAATTGCGTGAAATCACCTTAAGAGCGGGTCAGGTTTGATATTCTCGAACAGAGAAATTTTCTAACTACAGGAATAGTAATAAATTACTATGAAAGCGGGTTGCAAAGAAATTCCGCTGGAAATTCTAATTCTACAAAGAAGTCTTTTGCAGAACAGAGTGTCGATTTACAGAGAGGAAAGGAAAATGCCTCGTATTTCACTCCCTCCCTCAAGAGGGAGAGCGTGCTGCTCGAGTTTTACGAGCTCCTTCAGCCACAATCATAAATTCCCAGCATACATACATACATTACGTACATAAGCATGGTGGGATTAAGGATGGGTGTGGTCAGGATAGGATCGGAAGGAACGGAGTTAGGGTTCTGAGAGGGAAAATACTACCCCAGCATTCGCCTAAGTAGCCGCACATGGTGTGCATATACGCAGTGACCACGCCGCTACATGTGTATGAGGAACAACATCTGAAAAAACCTCATACACGGTAGACGGTAACGGGAATCGAACCCATTACCTCCCGAATGCTAAGCAGGTCGTGTCACCACTACGCTACTAGCTCGGTGTCGATTTACATTAAAACTTTTGCTTTTATACTTCGCGATGAAGTGGGGTCTGGCAACATCATGTGCGATTGCACATTTAGAGGGGAACTGGTGCGCACGCAAAAGTGCTGTTTGTTATATCGGAACGGAAATAAATTGAATAAATTCTTATTTCCCGCACTATCTCAATAATATTAAAAATAATAATAATTTATTTCTTACTCCTTTTTCTGGGTCATTACAAAATTATTTAATTTCTTTTAATTTCCATTTTGTAGGTCGAAAGGTCGTGTGGTGTTCCACACCAGACATTTTCAATATGTGAATAACGATCAATTTTATAAGTAAAAGTGTAGACATATTTCTTAAGGTAATGTAATTTTACATAACCTTTGTTTATAAAGTTTTTTAATATAACGCGAAGTAGGGCTCAGAATTCATTAAATATGAATGAAAATGGTTAAACTGCGTTATTGATATTTTATAGAAGGACGGTTTTTGAATTTTTTAAGTTAATATCTATTTATGTATATTAATCTGACATGAAAAACGTCATTCTGACATAGATTATTGTTTTTGTTTTTACAATGTTGCCGTAATGAACGCATAAAAAAAGGGGTTGCATGTATGCTCTAAAAAAATTATTTCATTTCTTTTAATTTCTATTTTGTAGGTTGGAAGGTCGTGCGTTATTTCACACCAGATATTTTTTTTATTGGCATTTTAAATTAGTATTTACAATATGTACTCTAACGTGCCAATCCGTATCTATCGTTACCTTAATTAGTTTTCAATTCTTATCTATCGTTACCTTAACTTAAGTTTTGAGTTTGTATTATTATTTGTAAATATACTTGTATTACGTTGGCATCTTTTTCTTTAAATAATTAAATTTTGGAATGTATTTCGATATTTTCACTTTAGGGTACATAATTACGAGTACCTCTGTATATAGTGTATTACGGTCTAAGTTTTGTATGCAAATGCAAACAGAACAGCTTGACTCATTTCCGTACTTTCTGCGTTGCAATGCTTTTCGTCTTTTAAGCTTTGCTTCTCTTTTATACGGCATGTAGGCTTCTAATTACATTTTTGTATATATTACATTTATTAGGGAACAAATAAGGGTGCAAGAGTACGCCTCTACATTAAGAAAGCCGCTTGGGCCAAGAAAAAGGTAAAATTTTAATCAATTTTCTATTTGCAAAAGCGTGATCGTGACGTCATGAAATTATATAAAATGGCGTAGATGATATGCAATTTTTGTTTTGAATAATTAAAAATGGGGATACCTTTGTATAATCACCGCTTGCTGTTACTTTGCCTGCGTTTGTAGTTTTTCCATTATTGGTATGTGAAAGACATGAAAATTACCTTACCCATATGGTTTATAGTTTATAGTTTATTTGTACGTTGAAAGCAAATGAAAATTATCGTACCTTACCTTACGTTCATATTATGGAACTTAGGTTACCTTCATATATGGTCTACAGTTTGTTTATTTGTACGTTATTGGCTAATGGAAATTATCGTATGTGTATCTTATGAATGGGAAATTCATTTTAAGACGAAGGACCTAATATATTTATTTTGAGTACATGTAACTAATACGTATCATTTCATGCAAAGTACGTTTTAAGTAAGTAAACAAATCAATATAGTGTGTTGGTACGGTTATAAAGTCCTAGCTGTATCTGTTCTTAAGATAAAAACATTTGAGATTATAACCCACATTAACCGTAATATTTGTCGAGGTAGGTCACGTTTTATTCTTGAATAGTGTTGATCATATTGCATTTTGAATTTTACATAAATATAGATAATAAGCTTGTATAGTTGTGTTTAATTATCTTCACAGCCGTGAACTTCTTCATAAATAATTTTTTCGTATGCAGTCAGTAAGCACCAATTATACGCCGTCTTGCGTCGTTGAAATAAAATTTTGCGCTCCCATAAACAATAAGTTATTTCAAAGACTACATCGACAAGTCTAACTTCATAGCGCTATGAATAAAGTATTATTTTGTTGCAAGATAATTACGTAACTATTCCGCCACATTTTGCGCCGTTGAAATCAAATTTTGTGCCCCTATTATTGTAAAAATTATACAAATACGGCTAACTGGGCAGCCGTGAACTTCTGCATAAATCATTTTTTTTATTTAGTAATTAAGCGCTAATTATGCGGTGTATTGCGCCTCTGGAATATAAATTTGTGCTCTCACAGGGAATAAATTATTATAAAAATTACAACACATTAGTATACCCACAGTGTAAGAAATTTAATAATAATAATAATGCAATAATAACAAGAAACATACACATTAAACAATAAAGAGCTAAAACAACTCATTAAAATAAATCATTCAAGTATCGAAGTAATTTTTACAATCGGATGCAAAATTAAATTTTAACCGAGCACAATGAAAGCCTAATTATCCTACAAGAAAAGATTAGTTTATTGGTAAGTTCACGGTCGTGATTTTGCCTTGTCAAAGTAACCTTTGCAATAACGTATTTCTTCTGGGAGCGATAAATTGTATCTTAACGGCGCATAAGTGGTACTTGTGTAAGAGAGAATTTACTTATGCAGAAGGTAACTGCTGTGTGTAGTTATGGATGTATTTGTTAGAAATAAGTTTCATAAAATTAACATATTGATATAATTTTTACAATAACTTGTTTTTATTTTAAACAACGCATAATGGATGCCTACTTATGGCGCAGAATATATATTATATATATATATATATATATATATATATATATATATATATATATATATATATATATATATATATATATATATATATATATATATATATATATATATATATATATATATATATATATATATATAAATTTGCAATAATTATTTCCTGTCGAGGTGCAAAATTTTATTTAGCGACGCAAAACAATAAATAATTGTGCATGATAAAATTGATTCACGGCCGTGAAGTTGGCCGTACCGAACACCATAACCTCTTTCTTATAAAGACACACATGTTTATTTTAGCAGTGCAACGTGGCGCCTAACTGACACTTAAATAATGTATAAAAAATTGATTTACGTAGAGGTTCACGGCTGTGAAGTTTTCCGTGCTAATGCAATTTTACAATAACTTCTTTCCTATGTGGACTTACTTTACAAGAAAAAAATAATTTGTTCAAAGTTATCGGATTTATGAAGTTAACCGTGTTTATAGAATTTATGCTACAATGTATTGCCTATTAGGGCGAAAAATTTAATTTCAACAACGTAAAATAGCGCATACGTTTAAATCACATATACTTTTATTATAAACATGTTAATACGGGTATTAGTTAGATCCACTCAGACATTTTAAGTTAGATCTTGATAAGATTATTTGATAAGGTGATCTATTGACTGAGAGAGCGGTTGTGTTGTGACACACCAGATATGTTTGTGTGTTTACGTAGTAAAAATCACAAAAACATTTCAAGCTACAAAGTACACATCCAACCATAAGCACAGAATAAGAAATAAACAAAACGTTGACAAACATTATCATTATTAAAAAAAAAGATGTGAAGGTAGGGAAAATCATTGATCTCTAGCAAGTATACGAGTATAGTATACAGTTTACCTGCTCTAACCTAATCACAAAAGCTATTTATAATTTTATAACTTTCTTACAGTTAGTACCGAGTTGGTGGATCAATGGCAACACGATCTATTGCATTCAGTAGGTAATCAGTTTGTCCCTCCCCCTCATGGTCTGTTCCGGGTGAGAATTTTTAGAGGTTTTCCTTATACAAATATAATGTCTTCACAACAGCGTATATACTCATCATATGGTATTAGTTAGGCGAATACTGGGACATTAGCTTTCACTTCAAAACCCCAACTCCGTTCCTGCCTATCCTATCCTGTCCGCACTCATTCTTAATTCCATCGTGCATGCATAATTAATTTATGCATGTCGGTGATTCACCATTTTGGCTGAAGGAACTTGGAAAGTTCAAGCAGGCCCCCGTCCCTTTGTGGAGAGAATAAATTTTTCTTTTTACAGTTATGAATAAAAGCATAGGATTATTGTTAATTTTGTTCATCCGGGTTTCTTCCCACGTTGTCTGCTCTGGTTAGCTCTAAAAGGAGCCATTTCTTCCATCTCAACGTTTCAGTTAGATTGCACCAGCCATCTTCAGGTGTTGCGGACACGTCTTCTGATTCGAACCGAACTGGTAGTTCCCTGGTGATATTAGTAGTTTGGTTTTCCGAATTGATGAAGGTTTGCGACTTAGTGGTCACTTTTGCGTCTATACTGTATACAATAAATACGGAGAACTTTAAACTGGGTCTAACTATCACTGAAATTAGAAATCGTGTAATTTAGTTGATAGCCAATACAAATGTCCCAAAAATGCCAGTTCATATACATAAACATGGGGTGGGCCTCCGTTTTCGCTGCATAAATTGGAAACCATATTCACAAGATTTTCCCTTATTCTTCTAATTCTACGATATCACCAATATCTCAAGCTCTAGACCGTCGCACAAATTTTCATCAGGAACCCCACACAATTTTAGTACTAAAATTGATCACATGTAATATGATATGCTTTACTATAATAATTTTACCAATTTAGAGCTCTAAAAAGACGGCATCTACATGTTTCACAATAACCTTACTAATAGAAATAATTATGCTAACGATGTCAACACCTGCTGGCAGCTTTTATAATATAGTGGTTGAAGTGGTTTAAAAAATTTAATAAATTAATGAGTGTTAATTAAATGAGTGTAAAAATGTTCTCCTAACAAATCGTTAAACTAACTAGAGATACCCATTCACCAAAAATAATGCCTTTGTCCAGTTGGTAGATTAACGTAGGGTGGTTCAATCTGTTGTTTTGCTTAATTATCACAGTTTATGCTGTTATTTCCACTTGACATAAATAGAAAAAAAACTGCAATTTAACAATAATAAAAATGATCTCGGACGCCAAGTTATTTTTTAATTATGCTCGGAATAACTAAACCGAGGTCTACACTAAAATTTTTATCAAAATGTAAAATAATAAAAAATATACAAACTATGTTTATTAAATATTTAAAGTTAGAATTATATAAAATATATCTTAAAAACTAATGGTAACCTTACATTACTAAAGTATTGATATAAATACCTGTCACTAAATATAATACTTCTTAAGAACCCCTGGTACTACAGAAATAAATGCGGAAATGCAAACCAAGGTGATGTCATTTTGGCATCAATATTGCACAGTATCTTGAAATAATACTTAACGTTGTAAACCACATCGAAAAATGGAATTTTCCATCTTGTAAATTTATCTTCATGAAATTGAATAATCCGTTTATTGCCTTTTCTTGAAATTTTGAATGCAAAACTTGCAATCATAAAATGAAAGCGTACGTAAAAGTAAAATTAAATGCGTACTTAAGATGTAATTAAAGCAGAAAAGTAATTGTAAGAAAGGTGTAAATCAAAGTAAAAATAAAAGAAAGTGCCTGAAAAGAGCAAATATTTAATTTTTTGTATAATGCGTTAAAAGATATCTTACCATTAAATCAATGGCACTTTCATAAAATTTAGGTGAAAACCCAAAAAAAGCTTTCTGCATCTCACAGCGTACCACAAAAAGTGAGGAAAAAATGGATGCTTAGAATATCAAACGATGTAGCCTTGCGCGAAAAGATTTGCGCAGAAAAATTTAAAGTGGGGTATAAACCTTTAAGAAGTATATACCCTTAAGAAGATATGCACTTAAGTTACACCAAAATGCAAATTAAATTGCCTACCTCACAGCTATAATGCAAAAATAATTAAAAATTTTTCTTATATTTACAACTGATTGAACGAAAGACCTAAATTATGGTATATTTTAATACAACTCAAAATGGGTTGTTACACTTTTCTAAAAATATTTTTAAAACACTTGTATACTAATCTTTCAACAAAAATTCTATTATCGAACCAAATACATTTCCGCATTTCAGTCTTGAGTAAAAGGAATTTCCGGATAGAAGGTCGCGGGGGATATGAGTTAGAGTACACGTGGTTTACAGATAATACAGCTGTGAATATCAATTAAGGGTACTTAGGTTAGTGGACTGAGCAGAATTTAAAAACCAATAACCGGATATTGGCAGTTATTACGTTGTGAGTAATCAAGAAATCTAGCTCTATTCAAACACATAAATTGCTGCAATATAGTACGTTGTATATGTGCCTACAGAAGTGTAAAAGGAAATTGATTAAAACGGGATCGATCTCTTCACTATCAATCCCGGGTTTGTTTATATCTATTATATAGACGAATGCTGCATGTCTAACGAATTATTTAAATCAACCACCGCAAGCCAGTAACTTTCACGTCGACATCTTCAGCTTCAGAGCAGCAGGACCAGCAGATTCCAGAGAGCTCCAACGTATAGGATGGAGTATGTAAGTACATTATTTTCATTCATCTGATCGATCAATGAACAATATTGCATCAATTTTAATCTATATTGTCTTTTTATGTGTGTGTGGTTTATAAAAGGATTTGTTTATAAATGTTGCCATAGGAAGTTTTAAACGACCATTTAGTCTGTTTTGGAAAATAAAAGAACGATTGGATTAAGCTTTCTTGTTTCATTTGAATATTAAATGTTATCCCATCAAACCCTTGAGCAGATAGAGTTTCATACCGCGGTATCCAATATTTGTCATAAAAGCTTCATCAAACCCTTGAACAGAGAGAGTTCCATGCCACGGTATCCAATATTTGTTATAAAAGCTTACAAGGTACTCAAGGAGATTAATTGATCAATTATTTCAATCAACAAAGTGAGAAACAAAGTTTCCACCAACGTATTTACAGAAAAGTGAACTTTTAATTACATGTTGATTAACTCATTATAAATTAAAACAGTTACAACCATTACAATGTTGTGCGTAAGGGAAAACTTAGTAACTTTCAGAATTATCATGTTATTTTAAACAATTAACCACTATATTATCCAATCCAATATGGCTTGTCTTAAAGATTTATATAAAAATAGTACAGGATTAAACCTATATTTAATTACCAATTTTATTACATAAATATATCATTTCTTCATACGTTCAAGAAATCTTGCAAAATGCGTTGTGAGTATTTCAACACCATTAATGTCTTCAAACCCAACGACACAAGATTCTAATTTATTAAACCATCGTTCAATATTTTTATAAGCTGAACGATCAATTTTCATTATATCACATGTAGATATTGTAGTGCCTAGTGTCAAATCGGCAATAGTGATGTTATCGCCAGCAACAAATTCATTTCCGTCCAAAAATGTATCTAAAAACTGTAATGCTTCCTCGAGTTTTTTGAGTTTTTCGGAATCATTAGATTGATGTAAATGCAATGCATGCTGCAATGTAAAAATAGATGTTTTGGCTTAATTTCTAAATTTTTACTTACAATGTGATCAGAAAAACGTTGAGCGAGTACTCCATTATTAAAGTAAAGCTTGTGATCAACAATTGCTCGTTGTTTAGGATCTTCTGGGTATAAAGAGTCATCTTTCGCGTATTTTTGTATAAGGTAAGTGGCGATTACGTTACCTTCACAAAGAGCAAACCCATCATCGACAATAGTTGGTACACAATGTTGCGGGTTTATCTAAAAATTAAATGCTTAAACCGTAATGTTAAGTTTTTGGATATTTACTTTGAGAAACTCCGAAGTTAATTGTTCTTTTTTGACTCTAAGATCTAATAGTTTGTGATTTAACTCTAGTCCTAGAGCTTTTGCTGTTAGTTGCACAATACGGCAAGACACACTCTCCGGCGTATAATAAAAATCGATCGTCATTGTTCACTCTTGAAACCGCAAACTTGAAATGTTTAGACTAAGTAAGTGTTATGTAAGTATTTACCAAAGCTTGACTCTTTATCAAATTACACCGCTTTTTTCACATAATCAGTAGTTAAGATATTTATCGACTACTAAAAATATAAGGAATGTATAATATAGTTACGTAATGACGTGAATTAATTACATACATTATTTACATACAATCAATGCCAATGAATTACATTAAATTACATTAATTTACATATTTCATATATTACTCAGCCGAGGTCAGTGTCGATAAAAATTAGCGGATGCCCATATGCATATTTATTGTGTACAAATGATAACATTAAGTACGGGTTGGCAACACTGTTTGCACTTAATTTAACTTATTATTTAAAGATTATTATCATTGTTTTTATATCTGTATAAACAATGTTATACACTTTTTTCAGAGTGTACAAGGTTATTTGTGTGTAATATGTAAGAAAAAGCGCTTGCTCCCAGTTTTTTTTTAAATTTAAAAAAAATACGTAAGTATGCTTTGGGTACATGGCAGTTGGAAAATGTTTGATTTGTATAGTATGCTTAGTAGGTACGTCGGACAATTTTGGTCCAATGTTATAAAAAAATATATATCTGGTGTGGTACAACACACGACCTTCCCAACTACAAAGTGGAAATTAAGTAAATCCATACATTAAAGTAAACAATCTCTTAGGATAATTATGCAACCTTTTTAATACGTTCATAATGAAAATATGCAACAATGTAAAAACAAAAACAAAAATGTCAAATCGACGTTTAATATATTTTTTGCAATTTACTTCCATTTTGATTCTTTAATAGACATATTGAGAAACGCGACGTCGTCATCTCCGATGTCATAACCATTAATTCACGAAACATATTACGAACATTTTTAGGTTGGCAAAGCATGATCTTGAATTATGTTATGCATGTCACTCTTACAAAATGTGTGTGTAAATCGAATGCGTCCAGTGGAAAACTTTGATTCGAGCTCTGCGACCGTATTTTTGACAATTTATCGTATTTCAGGGGGCAAGGTTATCTTGAATATTTCCTCCATGTATAATTTACTCCTATACAGCAATGCAACTTCGTTAGGATTACAGCGATAGTCCCATTGAACGTTATGAATTACAGCGGTGACGTCATACTCAACTACCATAGTAACAGAGCTATTCTTGTCATGAACAAGAAGCCTTTGTCAATCACTGACAGCCACGTTAAAAAAAATTAAGTTAAGTTTATTGTAAAAATGAAATAATTACGTAAAATTTCATGAGAAACCATTGATAGCAATATTGAAAAGAGTGCTCCGAAGAATACAGTGAAATATCAGGCATTTATTGGGACGCAAGCATTGTTCGTTTTCTAAATTTTCTCACATGCTTAGTAATTAAAAAGTTTTGTGGTTTTTTAAATTTTAATTTTTAATTAATTAGATAAAGGTTTTGTTCATTTATTAAATTTTCTAACCTTTTTACATAATTAACTAAAATTTTGTTAGTTTGCTTATATATATATATATATATATATATATATATATATATATATATATATATATATATATATATATATATATATATATATTTATTATTAAAAATAAAAAAAATATAGCGCCGATCTATATCAGACTTAGATGTGGATCGAATAAAAATAGTTTCATCCCTATAGGGTGTTCCATAATTGCAGGACCGGACTCTGCTTTGTTTTGTTAAATGGAACCCTATATTTATTTAATTTTATTATTATTTGTCTTGTTGTATGTTAAAAAACGGTACTTCGTTTTTAAATTTATTTTGTGGCGTTGCCAAGTTAGAGCATTTTTTCTTTAAAAAACTGAAAATTTATACCTTTACTTAAATTGTTCTGAAGGCTTTAATATTCACAGTAAAACTGTAAGGTTTCACAGACGGGTAAACAAGACCTTGCGCTATCTTTTGACCTTCATACTTCCTGATTATACTATACTGGGTGTTTACAAAATATGGTCAATTTTTCCAAATTTGAAATGACCATAACTTTTGTTTTTTAAATGAAACACCCTGTATTTTATCATGTCATCGTGTTCTGTTTTTAATTCTTTTACTTTTTTATTAAGCATATATATATATATATATATATATATATATATATATATATATATATATATATATATATATATATATATATATATATGTATATAGCGAATTTCTCTTAAATGTATACATATGGGCTATGTATACTTTAAAAAAAACGTGTCAATGCATTGGGAATGTAGATGCTACAGGCAACCAACATTATACATGACGTATTTTTATAACTCCTCTCTTCAAGCTTATTCCTTCATTTCTGGAAATAATAAATTAATCAGATAATCCTGGAAAAAGCGTTGTTTCCTTAAGGAAACCGCATTCGTTGGTTTTCTCTGTTGGTTAAAAGAAGAGCCTTTCTTCTTCGGAGTCGGATTCCTTTAACTTTTAAGCAACAGAGAAAACCAAATCATGCAGTTTTAAGGCAACACCGCATTTTCCTGGATTATCGATAATTTTGGACGCACTATTGGTATTATATATGATTATATTCCATTCTCGTGTTTTGTGACAGAATTTGGATAAAACAATTGTGCATGTTTAAAATTAAGATACAAACCAAATAAACTAAAGTAAAATTTTTTGTTTAAAAACGGCATAAAGACAAATTACAAGAACTCGTTTTTAAATCTTGTATTCGTACTTCAAGACTGGCCTTATAAGACTTGTTTTTTAACATATATGTAGCTGTTTCATAAACATTTGGTGGAATCCAAAAATTGTCACTAATAAAGTCTTCCTCTCCGCCGCTGGATTTCTTCCAAAATCTAATGAGCTTCAGGAGAAATAAAATAAACCTTAAATACAAAATTTCAAGTACGTACGTTTTATGGTTCTGGAATTATCGTCGATTCCAACACACACACACACGCGCGCACGCATGTGCGCACGCACCCACCCACTGTGAAAGAATTTTCTTGAGACTTTCTGTTAATTTTTCCAATGTACATGTGAGAAGGGTAAAAGCGCATTTTTAACTCGTGCCAAGTTTCTATGGGATTTTCTGCTTTACCTATAATTAAACAATTTAATGGGTTACTGCTTAAATTTTTACCTGACACTTAAATTGTAAATCAGACCGACTCCGGATTGATTTACACATGGAACACTTATACAACCGACCAACATTTCAGGCGTTGCATTCGTTTTTACGGCTCCTACATTCTACGGTTCCTTTTAGGTTTTTCTGTTTGCTAACCACCAACATCCTTGATTAAAAAAGAAGAAAAACCATATCGAGTGGTAACGATAACTGAGAGTTTAACTCCATGCACAATTTCCTTCTACGATCACCTGTAAATTGCTGTATATATTAACTACTGAGCTGATAAGTAATACCACAACAGTTAACTAAACAATAGGCCTTCTCGTACCTTCAGGACATTTTGAATGGAAATTGTAAGGTCAGACTATTTCAATTAATTTTTACTCCAGGTAGAACTCCAGATTTATGAGATTTGGGGTATCTACGGTTTATTACCTGTTAGTTCAGTGTTCCCATGTAACTACTCCGTGCATGTGGTGGAGCTTCAACAGAAAGTGAATCTATTAAATGATCGTAATATACTTTATGAAACAAGTTAGTTGTGTTTATTTACATAATAGGATTTTAATAATTAAGGTGTTAAGAGAAATTTTTTTTATAGACTTGTTAATTTTAACTTTAGTGACGTTGTAGATGTGTGTAAGTTTTTACACCATCAGTTCGTATGGAACCCAATTTCCTAGTTTTTGACTCATTCCCTATGATTTCAACCGATGTGAAATTGCTTGATCAGTCACTCCTAATGTAAGTGCAAGTTATTCATCCAATCATGACTCCAATTCCACATCTTCGTATACTTCCGGCCTTCCGCTACGTTCTTTGACTTCGATGTCAAATTCACCATTCTTAAACTTTTGATACCACTTACGTCAACTTCTGTCAGTTAAGGCAGCTTTACTGTATGCTTCTACAAGCAACCGATGCGCCTCAGCTGCAGATTTCAAATTGAAGAAGTAAATATAAAGTTTTCGCCAGTGACGATTTTAACTCAAACTGTGGAAACCATTTTGTACTCCTAACATAATTTAATAATAACCTCAGTCTTCTATAGATATAATTTAACAAGAGCCAAAAAGTCAGTAAATCTTGAATCCCAAGTTAAATGCACAAAAACCTAGTGTTAATGTTTCTAATTAACATTTCGTAATTAGCAATTGTAAATATTGTACATAGAACTTCATAGTTACTTTTAATTAAGATTTCCTAGTGAAGACTGTCCAATAATGAATAGTAAATAGTCTAATTCTGTATATACTATTCGTAAGTTCCTAAATATAAAACATTATTTTAGTAAAACTAAGTTTCCTGTTTCCTTAACACTTTAAAAGTGTCTCAGAAGCCTACAAATAATCTGTGATCTCTCAATACTAAGTAAAACGATATCTTTCTTTCTTTGTATAATCGATAACATTTAGTGTTAATCGCGGCATCTGAGAATGTACCTAACACCGTAGCAGAGCGTTATATTAAAACGTTGAGTGCTGAAGGTGAATAAGCTGATAATACTTCTTGTCGACTTCAGACACAATTTGGAGAAGAATGTCTTTCACGTACTCAGGTATTGAATGTTATAACCGATTAGGAGCGACCATACACCTGTAGCAAACGCTCCTCATGCTACAAGACTTTGTACTGCCGTATATTATTCTGCGAGTTAACGAGCTTATTCGAACCAAAAGACGAATATCAATGGGTGATTTAGCGAAAATATTAAAAATTAGTATTCGTAACGTACATGTTATCGTACCTGATTAGCATAAGTATTCCAAAGTCAGCTCACGGTGGGTCCACATAGCTTGTCAGACGAACAAGGGCAGAAACGGACTTTTCAGCAATATCAAGCGTTTTCAAAATGAAGGAGACCATTTCTTGCACGTATAGTTAACTATTCCTGCGAGTAAAGGTAGCTATAAGAACCAAACGACGGGGGATTGACGCAAAATACGCTCACAAAATTAGGATGAGAGGTGTTATCTCATGCTCCTTACAGTGTTGGTTTAACGCCTTGCGATTATCATTTATTTGGCCCCTTCAGAAGTACTTGGGAAGGCAGAAATTTACGCCAGATGGCAGATGATTAAACGGTGCAAACTTGAAAAATAATATGTTTAATTAATTTTGCGTTAATTTAACTGTAGCTACAATAAAAAGTCCGGGTAAATAAAATTACTTTAACCTACAAATTCTCATGTCCTATAAACCATTGCAAATGCATTCTTTAATAGACAGATACGTATTCAGTAAAATTTAGAAGGTTTACATGTTATCGTATTTTGATTGAAACCTTGTCAGATTATCAATTATTATTATTTTCTCTTGGAAAAACAACTTATGCCTTTTCCTTTGATGTAAATATATTTTGAGTTATATCTTTGTTTTATAAGGTCGCGACGTTATTATTATTCAGTAGCTTAATTAGTAGTGTAAATATTAGGTAAATACAGGGTGAGTCAGAAACAATGGGTCAACATTGACCTGGAGATATTAGACACCAAAATATTATGTTTGAGCTTATCATGCCTTTATATGAATGTCGCTGGTTTAAGAGATACGGGGTGTTGAAGGTTTAAATTTTTTTTTGTAGTGTGAGAATTACGAATTTGAAGCATATTTTTGACGTAACTCCTAGAGGGCGCTAGTTTCACGGTATTATTTAGGTAAATCAAAAGACATTTTTTTTATCTCTTGGGCTATGCTTAAAAAAGTTAAAAATACAAAAGAACGTTCATTTCTACATAAAAAAGGTATTCTTATTTAGGTCGCCTAACTTTATCGGTTCATGAGTTATTTGCATTTAAAAGTTTCAATGTGTTCTGTTGATTCTCTTTCAGGCGCGGATATTGCTATTTCTGTTCTAAGTAGACTTTTGTCAAAGTTTCGTGTCAATAAATCTTAGCTAGTGATCAAAGAATGCCACGACATAATAATTTTTCTTACAGTGAGATGCGTGATATGATTTGTATTTTTGGTCAGGCTAATTTTAATGGACTTGTGGCGGCTCGAAGATATGTACAAATAGATCGAAACCTAATTATAAACTATTCAAAAATCTTTACAACCAGCCTAGGCGATTCTGGATAGTTTCGACCAAAAAGTAACCATGGTACTCCAAAACCTACCACAACCTTTAATTGCAAATAACTCAGAAACCGATAAAGTCAGGCGACGCAAAATACGCTAATATTGATTGACATGAAAATTTGACAAAAGCCTACTTAGAAAAAATAGCAATATCAGTGCCTGAAAGAGAATCAACAGAACACATTGAAACTTTTAAATGCAAATAACTCATAAACCGATAAAGTTGGGCGACCTAAATCAGTAGGTAATAATCTTTGGTATGAGTGAAGCAGGGTAAAGTTCGCACACTTAAACGTTAGGTCGTTACTTAACTGTTTCGCGTCTGTCTCTGATTTAATTAGGATTAGGATCGATATCCTAGCAATTAGTGAATCCTGGCTGCATTCAGGGATTGATAGTACTATTATTTCAATACCAAATTATAACATAGTATGTAAAAAATTCAGTTTCAATGCCTAAAAATACAGTCTAATATTGAACAGTGTTGGATCTAGTTTAAAGCCTTGTTATGACGAAATAGTTTTAGTAGGAGATTTCAACATAAACTTAGTTAATCTGCATAATGTTTCTAGTAAGGTACTTTTGGATATGGCGGACTCATTTGACTTAACACAAGTCATTGAGAAGCCAACTAGAATTACCCAAACAACTGCAACCCTTCTAGATTTGGTTTTCATTTCCAACACGCAGCTGATTACTCGCGTTGATGTGGTCGGAGTTGACAATATTGCTGGTCATGAGCTGGTGTCAAGTGAGTTAATCCTTAAACAACCACAGAACAAAACTTTTCGTAGCTACAGACAATACAATATATAAATCCCGAATGATTTATGATAGACCTGTTGTAACTACCCTTACCTGTGTTGTATTATATGCCTGGCATTAATGACAAGGTAGGTGTTTTCACCACTTGTTTGACATTCTTGGTAGATAACCATTCTCTTCTAATATGCCGACGTTTTACAACAGCTCTGTTTTACAAAGAAACCCGCGCCGTGGCTGATTGTTACGATAGCGTTAAGAGATGCCGCTTTCAAAAAGTATAGTCAGAGCAAAAGGCAAGATCATAGGTCTTATTATAATCATTTACGTAATTTAACATCTAAAGCTGTAAATCGTGAAAAAATGCCTTTTTTCAATGCAATTTAACGGGATCAGGGAAATCAATGTGGCACATGATAAGGTCCTATTTTATAAACAAGAGCAAGTCAGATAGATTACCAGAGTTTATAAAAGATCCAAATGACATGAATCAATTTTTCGTTGCTTCTAAGTCCAAGCCATACTTAATTCCTAGTGCCGATTTAATAAATTACTACTACTAATTGCTTTTCCTTTTCTCTAACCACTGACTCGGATATTGTGAACGCCATGAATTCTGTTAGCACTGCAGCAGAGGGTTGTGATGGCTTAAATATATACATATTGAAACTTAGTTGTCCTTACATTTTTCCATTTCTGGTTAAAATTGTCAACACTTGCTTGCTCGACGGTGTTTATCCAGCTATTGTGCATACATTCCCTAAAACTTCTTTGCCGTTAGACTTGAAAGACTTACGACCTATCAGTATATTACGCGCGTGTTCAAAATTGTTAGAAAAAATAATTGACAAGCAGTTGGGCGAGTTCGTGGAAGTAAATGAAATACTTCCTACAAGCCAATCAGGGTTTCGAACGGGTATAGTATTGAAACTGCATTAGCTACTCTACTTGATGATATAGTCAAAGCTACCGATAATAATATGTCAACTCTAGTAGTATATATCGATTTTTCTAAAGCCTTCGATACCTTAAATCATGACATATTAATACCCGTGCTTAAATTCATTGGTTTGGATGAATCGACAATAAACTTTTTTGCTGATTACCTCAAAGGTAGATCCTAAAGGCTTAAGTTAAATAATGACTTATCTGATGCTATAGATTTCCATTCAGGCGTACCACAAGGTTCAATATTAGGCCCATTATTATATGTTATTTATACATCCCAATTCAATTATGTCTGAAAATATTGCCCATATCATTTCTACGCTTACGATACACAACTTCACATTTCATTTTCCATAGAAACAGTTCATGATGCTTGCGTTCAGTTGAACACTAATTTAAACAGTTTATATTAATTCTCTTCCAGAACACGGTTTAGAAATCAACCCCTATAAATCAAAAATGATGCTTTTTGGACCAAAAAACTTAACGGAACAATTTTTAAAATTAAATCTACATATTGTGATTGACCATATAGTGTAATCTTAACAGGTGTAGTATATTTAATTCACCGCCAATTTCTTTTCAAGGAACAAATAAACCTTAAAAATAGAAAAGTCACAAAAAACTCATGAAAATAACAAGTAAAAAATAATGACAACAAAAACTAATGTTAGTGATTCTTAATTAACTGCCTTAAACTATAATGTGAATTAATTAACAATATGAAATACCTGATGTAATTTCTTTTAAATTGTGGGTGTCGCTGGAACTTCAGCAGATAAGAAAATGCTGTCGACCCATCACTTTAAATTTTATTGATCAATTTTAATGGAAGTTGAAATAAACCTCAGATTGATATGCAGGTAATTCCAAATATATAGAAATTTCTTTATAAACCTCCAAACTGAATTTAATTCGCATGATTCAAAGTAAAATTTGATAATTGAAATCCCACTTCGTAGTAGCAAAGCTATTGCTTCATCTTGCAGAGTTAACGTTAAAATAAATTTAAATCCAAAGTAAAATAAGTGGTAACAGTATAAGTAAAATTGAATTGTCTCAAATGTAAATGTCTCAAATTTCCGTATGATAAATTTAAAAACTCACCATATAAATGTGCCATTCTAAATAAAAAATTAAACAAAGCGAAAATGGCTTCTACTTAAACACGTAGTTCAAGCAATGAATGAAGGGCGCTCAAAGTATTTTAAACATGCATAAAAAGGTTTGTTACAAAAGAACTAGTTTTGGAAGACTCTGTTAACTGTTTGGGAGTTACCCTGGATACGAAATTAAATAGCCATGTCAACAAATGCCTACAAAAATTTTAACCATGGTAGTGTTAGTACGCCTCCTTTCTTGAGTTCGTTAATAATCGAAAGATACAAACAATTTAAAATGCTTGTATGCGACTTATATTTGGAATTATCAAATACCAACCTGTTTTTCAGAAACTAATTGAATTGAGGTGGTTAAATATGAGCAATAGGCGTTTGCTTAGATCGACAGGTTTTTACCATAGTATTATACACACGCAAATACTACTTTATCTCTACAACAAAATCAAACTCAGATCTGATGTGCATACTATTAATGTAAGATTTAAAGGCACACTTACTCCACCAGTTCATCGTAAAGAACTTTATCAGAGGAGTTATTTGTATCAGATTACTTTTATCTATAAGTCAGTTCCGGCACAGCTTAAAACATTGCGTTTAAATTTTTTAGAGCCCAATATAGAAGATTATTACTGAACAGTCAATAAGTGTGTTAAATGTTCAGTGGTGCATTCGATTTTTTTCTGGGGTTTTTTATTGTTATTATGCTTAATATTAAGTTAAAATGTTGCAATAGTCTGTACAGGTATCAGCAACACCGTAGGATAGTATTATCTCTTTAAGGTTAAGGTTAAGTGGTAGAACAGCGAGCTCTGTTGCAGAGTAAGCTGAACTTCGCCTTGGGATTGTTAATTAATTTTTTCAACTCATTTATTTTTTCTGTAAAAAATATCAATAATAATAGAGTCGAACCAACACCTCCACGTGGTACTCCCCGGGTGATGTTAACGCTGGCCGCATGTTGGTTGTCTTCGTTTGTTTTGGTTGTCTTGGTCCTGTGTTATAAAGATGCGGAAAGCATAACAGTTTGTCCATCTATCAGAAGAATATATTTCAAGATATGTATGAGGATGGAACCAACATGTCACAGATCCTCATCGTTTAGGTCATCAGTTATAGTAGACTATACATACCTGAGAAGGAAACATATTTACCGTGTTACCGTAAATTTGAACCCTGGCTGCCTAATATTCCACACGTTAATATAGATCTATTACAAATAAGTAAATACTTTTCACCGGAAACAATAAAGAGGTTTTTCGCTGAAGTTATCAATAGATTCATCGGGTATCAGATAATGTTTACCGATGGGTCCAAGACCCAGAATTCGACAAGATGCGCTGTTAAGCGTGGCGATCTCGTAAAGAAACCTTCAATTTCTAGCGAAGCCTCTATATTCTTCTGCGAAGCGTATGCTATATTAGCAGCGCTTAAATACGCATTGCGGAGAAGAGTAACAAACTTTTTGATATGCACAGACTCGTCTGTTCTGTTGGCTATACAAACAGCATTCACTGAGGACACAATTATATTATACATACTTATAGCAAGCAGACTTTTAAAATAACTAAACAGGCAAGTCATTTTAATGTGGGTCCCCAGTCATGTTGGCATAACAGGCAACGAGGAAGTTGACGCTTTAGCCATAGAGGCAGTTGTAAGACTTGACGCTAAGGTTGCTAGCATCTGCAATCTAAGCGACGTTAAAATCTATTGCAAATAAACTATCAGAAGACTGTTTTAAGCCACATGGGAGAGGCATCATTCTTACCTGCGAACATTTAAACCTCTCGTTGGACACTAGAGGTATAGTAAGAACCTTATACGAAAAGAGCAAGTGGTGCTATGTAGATTTAGACCGGGTTACACAAAGCTGACCAACGGCTATTTAATGAGTGGTGATTTGCAACCCAAGTGTGTTGAGTGTGATAAGGCTTTCAATGTTGACCACATTCTTAAGGAATGCCCAAAACACGTTTATCACTAAAAAATTCATTACAAAGAGAATGCCAACATATTTGATAAGGAAACACTGATATTTTTAAAGAACGGTTTTCTAGACAAAATATAAAGTTGTTAAAAATGTGCGGTTAATGACCACAAAAGATGATCCCGCTAATAATAAAAAAAAATAAATAATAAAGACATAATAATAATAGTAATAATAAATAAGAGTACCTTTTTAATGTATAATTGAACGTTCTTTTGAAATTTTTAACTTTTTAAGCGTAGCTCAACGGATAAAAAAATATGTTCTGATTTACCTAAATAATACAGTGAAACTAGCGCCCTTTAGGATCAACGGCAAAATATGCAATTTCACATCAAAATCTCAACACTATCAATTTTCAGATTCATTCTATCATAACTTTCTCTGTTTCTCTTAAGCCAGCGATATTCGTATGACATGATGAGCTCAAACATAATATTTTGGAGTCTAATATCTGCAACTCAGTGTTGATCGATTATTTCTGACTCACCGTGTATATGTATTAAACCTTTTTAAGTGTTTAGTGTGGTAACAGGCAACTGACTGGATATTTGGAACAATTTACACTCCACCTCATAAATCTGAGAAAAAGCCGTGATAAAGTAATAACCAGGCTAACGTAGCTATCAGCACTTAATCAAGAAATTAGTGATTGATAACTTAACAACGTCAAAACTATCTGGACGTAATCACCGCAAAAGCATTAGGAAAAGTAAAGCGATGCGCGCTACTAATAAAACTAAGAATTCAACACTATTATATCTGGATACATCTTGCAATGCGCCAGAAGTAATATAAGATATATATATATATATATATATATATATATATATATATATATATATATATATTATATTACTTCTGGCATTGCAATAAGATGATCTCAGATATCCATCAAGAGTGTTGAATTAGCTCTAACGAGACTATTGCAACATTTTAACTTAAAATTAAGCATTGTGATAGGATCACGATTTTCTAGCGATTTACCGTCAAATTTTTGCTGTTGAATTGAGTTTTATGGATAAATTTGTTTAACGTGTGTTGCGACCTTTAAGGAAGGTGTGTTGCGAGCTTAAATTTTTTTGTTTGTGAATTACTATTCCGTAATTTAGATTGTTTTCCTTATTGTTCCCCGTTTACTGAATGTTGAGTAACGTATTATTTGTATATAGTTGTATATAAGTGTAAATAACGTTTATTTGGTTTGATTTCCTTAAGATTTAATAGAAAGTTTTGTAAAATTAAGTAATTTAAAGAAAGAGTGTAGATGTAAATGTGTTTGACATCGTTCTGGCGACAAGAAGACGGGCGATTGCAGTGGTTCAGTTTAATATTGAGTATGTTGGTTTTGAATCGTAGAGGTAGAATGTGGGACTAACTGCTTGAACTTTAATGAAAAGAGATATTTTTCACGTTGATTCTGCTGATGTTTACACTTTTGAAAATTCTCGTGTCCTTACGGATGAAAACGAGGTTTGTGTGTAGGGGTATCAAATCTTCTCCTTCCGTTTCTTAATTGGTGGAACCAAATTAAATGAGATTTTTCTGTGAGTGGTGGGATTCAAAATCCAAGATGGATTTTTGGATAATAATTTGGATGATTCTGAAACTAACAGCGCTCCCGAGTAGTAGTACGGTGACGTTTGTTGTTACGGTTTAAGTGGTTGTTTAGAACGTTGATATATTGCACCTTTTGGTGTTTAACGAACGTACTTTTGTGTTGTAAGGGTAGTTATCTACTTTTTGAAGAGAACCTGTGAAGGAATTTTATTAAAATTGTTTAATCACCAAAGGATTAGACCTAGTGCCGATTTCGATTTTTCGTAATCAAGTTATCGTCGTGTTATTTTAGTGCTTTTGTGAACTCTTTGGTTTATCTCGCTTCTGCGGATTTATAAAATTAACGTTCTTGAAGTGCCACTTAATTGCCGTGTATAGCGTGTTGAAATATAAAGAAACTTTCGCGGTATATTAAAATTATAGTTATTTAAATAAACTTTTGGATTGTTAGTGTAAATAAATCTATTTGAAAGATAAAAGATAACAAGCAAGTTGAGCGCACAAATTATTATTTTAAAAAAAGTTTGTAATTAATACAGTAACATTTTACCGAGATTCAGTCAAGGAATTGTTTGTGTACAAAAGAATAATAGTCAGCAATTTCATTCATCATCTTGTCAGAGCAGGGAGATTCCGCTTCCGTATTAGCTATAACCGACCACCTGGTTCGTTTTCAATTGTTGTAACACAGGAGAGGTGTTAATCTAGGCAGTAAGGTAGTATAATATTGTGGTTTTTTTATTGAATATTTTCAAGATTTCTTGTGTGTACCTCGAATTGTTTTTTTTTTGTTAACGAAGGTTTGAAAGCGAAGTCGTGTACCTTTTTAAATTAAGTTGTTGTTTTGGTTTAGTTGTTGTAATTAATCATAATTCTGACGCTCCGCCTTCACACTTTTTTTTTGTTTTAGTATTAAAGGGCACTTGACTCTATAGTAGTGTGGGTAAATAATCCACGATATATTTATACCTATAGATTAAGCCATTTAGAACGGCGTTACGCAGGATCCTGGCCAGACATTCTGTCGCCCTTTATGCATTTGTATTTTTTTTGTTTATGTTTACTTTTATATTATATTTTTTTATCTTATTATAGCTTTGTTAGGTTTTATAAATTTGTTTTAATTCTGTGAAAACCCTTTTGTGTTACATAAAAGTTTTGTTTTTGCAAATTGCAAGTTTACCGGTAATTTAGAAGCGTAAATTTTAACGTAACGAAGTGACAGTTTTTTTTATTGAGTAATAGCGTTAATGATATTTAGTGTTTTATTTGATTTCTAGTTGATTATTAATTCATTTAGAGTGCATTCAAAAAAAGGTGATTTTTTTGTTTTGTTTTATTAAGATAATTATTTAATGCATAATTATTTACACTGAGGTGTAGTAAAGTAACGTAACTTTATTGATTGTTTATCACGCTTTTTTTTTTGTCAGACGTGTATTGCTATTTTGAAGCCCGATTTCAGGTGGTTTGCTGAGCTGTTGTCGAGGAGACCTGGGATTGATTTCGGATAGGTAAGCGTATGTTTTTTGTATGTTTAGACACGCTATGTACTCGTAATTTTGGCACGACATCCCTTATTTTGACTACCAAACATTCTGCGCCCAAAACCGATCTGATTACGTCTTCATCCCCTATTTTGACTTACGTACGTTTTACTATTCTGGATGTGTAAAATTTATCAACATCATACCCATACCCATACGCTGACTAGTCGGGGCAAAAAGGCCAACTTTATCTGTAATCCCGTTCTACCACCCGTTTATATCGTTACAGCATAATAACAGAATAAAAAAACTGGAAGAAAATAGAAAGTATTACTGAACATTGAACACATTTATTGACTGTTCAGTAATAATCTTTTATATTGGGCTTTAAGCTGTGCCGGAACTGACTTATAGGCAAAAATAATCTAATACAAATAACCCTTTTGATAAAGTTCTTTACGATGAACTGGTGGAGTAAGTGTACCTTTAAATCTTACATTAATAGTATGCACGTTTGATTTTATTGTGGAGATAAGGTGGTTTTTGCGTGTGTATAATACTATAGTAAAAACCTGTCGATCTAAGTAAATGCCTATTGCTCATATTTAACCACCTCAATTCAATTAGTTTGTGAGAAATAGGTCGGTATTTGCGAATTCCAAATATAAGTCGCATACAAGAATTTTGAATTTTTTGTATCTTTCGTTTATTAACGAAATCAAGAAAGGAGGCGTAAATAATACTACCATAGTTAAAATTTTTGTAGGCATTTGTTGACATAGCTGTTGAATTTCGTATCCAGGATAACTCCCAAGCAGTTAACAGTTCCAAAACTAGTGTAACAAACCTTTTTATGTATATTCAAAATTTACGTACATATTGGCAACTTAAGTGCATTTCGTGTAGGGTTAGTTGCATAAATAAATTATTTCAATTATTATTCACTGCACATCCCTTTCCGCACTCGAGTCATTTTCGGTCATTGCGCAGGGCTACTTTGAGCGCCTTTCATTAATTGCTTGAACTACGTGTTTAATTAGAAGCCATTTTTTAAATTTTTTATTTAGAGTGCCACATTTATATGGTGAGTTTTTAAATTTATCATACGGAAATTTAAGACATTTACATTTCAGACAACTCAATTTTACTTATATTGTTACCACTTATTTTACTTTGGATTTAATTTTATTTTAACGTTAACTCTGCAAGATGATGCAATAGCTTTGCTACTACGAAGTGGGATTTCAATTATCACATTTTACTTTGAATCATGCGAAATCAATTCAGTTTGGAGGTTTATAAAGAAATTTCTATATATTTGGAATTACCTGCATATCAATCTGAGGTTTACTTCAATTTACATTAAAATTGCGCAATAAAATTTAAAGTGATGGGTCGACTGCATTTTCTTATCTGCTGAAGTTCCAGTGATACCAACAATTTAAAAAAAATTACATCAGGTATTTCATATTGTTAATTAATTCACATTATAGTTAAAGACAGTTAATTAAAAATCACTAACATTAGTTTTTAAGAGATCATCCTTATAATCAAATTAAGTATCGTAATAAAACTCATTGTTGTCATTATTTTTTACTTTTTATTTTCATGAGTTTTTTGTAACGTTTCTATTTTTAGGGTTTATTTGTTTCTTAAAAAGAAATTGGCGTCCCAGATTATACTATTTATTATCAGGTTTGAAGCATCACCTTTCTTATTATAAAGCGAAATGTCTAAGCAATTCTATTTTTGTTAATAAGCAAATCAAATGTTATTGAACCTGTACCTATTAATCTACCGATGAGCAATGTAGCATAAAATCGTCTAGTTATGCATTATTTTCCATAGCTAATTATAGTTCTGGGCTAGAAGTATTAATCATGTTGGTGAATTAAATATACGACACCTGTTAAGATTACACTATACAGTCAATCACAATATGTAGATTTAATTGTTCCTTTAAGTTTTTCAGTCCAAAAAGCATCATTTTTGATTTATAGGAGTTGATTTCTAAACAGTGTTCGGAAGGAAATTGAGATAAACTGTTTAAATTAGTGTTCAACTGAACGCAAGCATCATGAGCTGTTTCTATGGAAAATGAAATGTGAAGTTGCGTATCGTAAGCGTAGAAATGATATGAGCAATATTCTAAGACATAATTGAAATGGGATGTATAAATAACATATAATAATGGGCCTAATATTGAACCTTGTGGTACGCCTGAATGGAGATCTATAGCATCAGATAAGTCATTATTTGACTTAAGCCTTTAGGATCTACCTTTGAGGTAATCAGCAAAAAAGTTTATTGTCGATTCATCCAAACCAATGAATTTAAGCACGGGTATTAATATGTCATGATTTAAGGTATCGAAGGCTTTAGAAAAATCGATATATACTACTAGAGTTCACATATTATTATCGGCAGCTTTGACTATATCATCAAGTAGAGTGGTTAATGCAATTTCAGTACTATATCACGTTCAAAACCCTGATTGCTTTGTAGGAACAGGCAACTGACTGTATATTTGGAACAACTTACACTTCACCTCAGAAATCTGAGAAAAAGCCGTGATAAAGTAATAACCAAGCTAACGTCATTTAATAAAGAAATTAGTGATTGATAACTTAACGTCAAGCCTATCTGGATATAATCACCTCAAAAACATTAGGAAAAGTAAAGCGATGCGCCCTACTAATAAAAACTCGTTGGAACTAATTCAACACCTACTCTGATGGATATCTGGAGATACTTCTTATTGCAATGCGCCAGAAGTAATATAATATATATATATATATATATATATATATATATACATATGGAATATTGACGTATTTTGTAACATTAAGTTTATTTGGGTGAAAATAGCGCATGTATTTGTATTTTGAAGATGAACATTACGTTTGGCACAAAAGAAATCAGTTATTCTATTATCATTATTTAGTCACTTAAAGGTTAATATTAGAAAGGAATGTATATCTATTTATCAACCACTTCACTTATAAACAATAGCACTACTTCTTATCTTTTGTATATAACTTTTTCTCATCATTAAATAGTTGGTTCGTTTCTACTTTGTTCAATTAGAATGCTGTATAAAATCTTGTGTTTTGCAATTGCTGTGTGGGGCTGCGATGCAGGTACTTTTCAATATTAAAAATTACAATTTCTTATCGGTTGTGTGTAGGAAACACGCTCCAATGCTATGCCTGCTCGGGTTCGACGACTAGTGACTGCTATAATGGTATTTTAAATTCATTTTATGAAGTAACTTGTCCGGCTCAAGATTCTATGCCCTCTTTGGAACATATAAGACCTTTAAGCAACTCTTCGAGACCTGTCCCAATAGAAACAGTGTGTGTTGGGTTTTCATCCTTGGGTGAGGTCATTTTTTAGTACGAAAAAAAATTGTTTGTTTATTTTTAGATGCCGGTGGGCAAGAAATCGCTCAGAGAGGGTGTGGTTATATATTTGAGGGTGTCAACATTTGCAGTTATCTCAATTTAACAGTCAATATCCAAACTTGCTTTTTTTGCACATTTGATTATTGCAATGTTAATCCTCTTTAAGTTTCACACTTAGATTCATAAAAGAAAGCGTTTACGTCATAATGTCCCAAATATCTTATTTTTGTTGACAATAATCAGTTTTGATATAACCGCTTTATTTTGTGACTTCAATCATATTCAGTACCAATTGTCAAAATGTATCAATTTTATCAATAGATCAAGTACCATTACAAACTGTGACATTATTAACTTCCACAATTCATTTACCTACAATTTGTAGTGTTTGTGTGAGAAGGTACTCTTAAGAAACGCGTGATTAAATAATGATTCATACAACTATTTCGGTAGTCATTGACAACTATCTCAGTTTTAATTTATCTGTCTCATGCACGACAAATTAGTTTGATTTTATATAAATTTTTTTTAGATTATTTTAAGTTTTGTTGTTGAGAAGTGATCACCGTATATAGTGACAATCGATTTCTATTATTCGCCTAATAGTGTCCCGTGCCGCACAGTTCAACTGACAGCAAAGCTTTAGGTATACATCTCAACCAACTTGTAAAGATCCAGAAATCATTACATAAATTCGCAAATTGATTATTTTAATTTGTCCCTTTATGTTACAGAAAATGTTCCGATGTACTTAAAATAATTAAATTCCTTCTTCCGTAATAAAGAAATCGTTTAAGATTTCGACGCAAGAACCCCACCAAAACATCACCTAATTTTTTTGTGTTAACCCGTCCGATCGCGAAATAGCTCATTATCTTTTTAATCCGATAACGTTAGAGCGCGGACTATATAAGCGGAACCGCGACGCGAAGTTAATTATATTGTTGCGTCCGTCCTGAAGTAAGTATGCGATCTGATTGGCTTCTGCCCTAAAGTCTTCGCCTATATTGTCGCTTCCGTCCTGAAGTCTTCACCGATCTACTGAACCGCCGGCCTACTTGGGTAAGATAAAGTTTTCTATCACATTTATCCGACCAGTTTCCAATTAGAAAGATTTCTTTTCTGTCTTTGGTAGATTATAAGGCGATCTTGTCTGTAAAATAAAGAAACACCGCAATACCTGTACACTGACACTTCCCTGGAGCGTAAGTCTGCGCAAAACAAATGCCTGTACACTGACAAATATCCTTACACAAAATTCTCTTTGATTTTAGTAGTCCTGAAAAGTACTGAGGTCTCCTAAAGGAATTATCTCCTCAGGTGTATGCCTGTAGAGGTGATCGTTTTACCTTCGCTTGTCCGAAAAGCGTAGGTCTGTTCGATCTAGCATCCTTCTACTTAAGCAATGGAGCGTACGCCCGTTTGGCTAAGTAATCCTTCCTAACACATAATCCTAAACACTTACACGACCGAGCTGGAAAATCCAGTAAAACAGATATTTGATCGATTATATAATCGGCCTACGTTTCATCCACATTTTCCTGTAAAACCGTTACAAATCCCGACATTTTGGTGTCCGTATCCAGAATACCATTAAGCCGCTTCCTGAAAGAAAATCAATTCTTTATACATTAAATCTATCTATATATCTTAAAAATTCCGATTATTATATAGGAGAAATACTCATTTTAAAGCCGATGTCTCAAAATAGTTGACCTAGTGATCGATATTTATATGAAGTCATACTTTAAATTACTAATTTGCGTGTGATTGTAATTAGTTGAGGTTTAAATAATTACATAAAGTAAACTAAGTACAATTACTACGGTAAAACCCGGTTTAATCCACAGATACCCCGATATCCAAAGGTCCGTCCACCAACCTTCCCAAACCTCTTGAGGACTACCCTGTGATCCTGTTTTGCTTATTAAGATAGTTTTGTTTTGTTACGTGCGTTCGCACTGCGAAAGCTTATATTAGATAATAATTAAGTAAACTACCTTCTTATATATAGGGGGTTACAAACTACCGGATCTTGTGCTGAAGAAGGAACAACTGACTCCAGAATTCCTTAAAGTACCTAAATCACTAAATTTTAATGTTTCAAAGTATTCGGTTTTAGATAAATCCACAGCACTGTGTACCAACTATTCTCGATTATGGATTTGCTCTTTGTGAGGGCAATATAATACCGACTTATCTGATTCAAAAATACGCCAAAAATAATTATACCCAACAACGAGCAATTGTTGATCACAAACTTTATTTTAATAATGGAGTACTTACTCAATGTTTCTCTGAATATATGGCAACTCATAACAGGAATTTATTTTAGTACAGTTTGGTTTCTAGACAACTATGTATTTAAAACAAACTCATGATCCAGAAAAACTAAGAAAACTTGCCGAAGCTTTGCAATTTTTTGAAAATTGTTTGGAATGAAATGAATGTTACTGATAATAGTGTAACTGTTACTGATTATGCACTTAGTGCAACGATATCTACTTTTGATATATTGCAAGTTGACCATAAAAATATATCAAGATGGTTTAGTAAGCTGAAATCTTCCATTTCTGGATTTGAAGAGATCAAAAATGTTGATACTTTAAAATTTGAAAATAAACGTAATACAATACGTGCTTGACGTAACAATCATGCAGGGTTAAGTGATGGATTGATATTCACATCATTTAGAACAAGGGGAAACCGGTCTTTCCCGAGAAGACGATAATAGCTGCATTGTTGCCAGATTTACCTTTTTATTTTGGAGAGAACTTGGCTTTTTTAAACTTACATGCAATAGTATTTTTATTGTCGTAGTTCTGTTGAATACATTATTATAAACTCAAAGTAGAAGGACTTCATCCGTTTTACTTATGGAGATATGGCAACGGAGGTTTTCTACCAAAAATTTATTGACAAAGAAAACAATGAGACGTAATAAAAAGTAACAAGTGAACGTATCCTATTTTAATAAATATTCAAAATGGCGACCTCTTCCTGTGTGGTAATAGCGCAAACAGTTGGAGACTTCTCCTAAAGTGCTTTGAATCCGCTGACGGCGTATGAACTGTATATTATTAATTACACTCAGAGCCAGGTTAGTTAAGCTTTCTGGCTTTGATTTGAACACAACCATTAAATGTGCCCAAATTAAGTAATCCAAGAGTTTAAGGTCATGTTAAGGCCATTCAATGAACTCTGTATGTCCAATCCAATGCTTTGGGAAAACTTTATTCAGGTAGTTCCTGACGGGCAAAGTATAATAAGGTGAGGCTCCGCCTTACTGAAACCATGCGGTTTCGTCAGAAATCCCTCTTTTGTCTTGATTTGAAATATTTGCAGTAACAGAATGTTATCTTGTATGAAAAAAAGATCTATAATTTGGTCACTAACTATTCCAGCCCAAACATTAAGCTTTGCGGATGCTTAGTATGTATTTTCCGCATTAAGTGAGAATTGGTTGATGTGAAGTATCGAAAATTAGGCCTACTGGAAAAATCCATAAAGGTAAAATGCCGCTTCGTCTGAGAAAATTATTCCTTTAAATAAATTTCATTCGTATTATTTATTTCCATCAGACTAAAACAAAATTACATTATCCTATCAAAATCATCCCATGATAATTATTGAAGGATTTGGACTTTAAACGGTGTTTAAACCGTAGATCATAATCGTTTGCAACTTGGACAGTAGTATTTTGTGGGTTCTCTATAGTACAACGTAGAACGTCAAAAACTGTTTCTTCATTTGCTGTTTTAGGATCTACGCAAATCTTTTACATTCTAATCGGTGGTATATCTGGATCTCCTTCATTAAAAAGTCCGCAAATGCTTTGGAACTGACCATCATCAATATTTTGATGAGCTTTGTTTCTCTGAGTTTAACAGCTATACTTTAAAGATTTGGCATGATTGTGACGCAATTGCAAAATCGTCATTACCATGGTAATTGGTAAATTTATAAACCAAAACCAACATGTAAACAATCAGTCCAATATTTCCTAAGATCCTCGACAGTTTCCAGACTTTTAATTAATCTTGTATGTAGGTATCGAACGCTATGAAATCGACTTATTATCTCATATTACAACGTTTGGCAAAGTTTTATCGAGAATGGTCGAGTGTGTGTGCATGTGAGCGTTCGTGTATATGTTCGTGTGTGATATCCTCCAAAACGTTAAGACGCGTGTACTTCAAATTTCGCATTTAAGCGTGTTTTCATTACTCCTGGAGTTGATTAGAAAACTCTACTGTCGGAAAAAAGGAATTTATTAAGCACAGTACATGGTTTTTCTCAAATATTTTGAAAACTGCCGCATATTTCAAAAATTCAAAAATACCACTACATAGATGTTAAAATTATAAATTATGTTCTACGCGATTCTTTGATATGTCCCAAAAGGCGAAATAGCATTTGCCAATTCTTATCAAGATCAATTTTATACAAAATGTGCTGAGATATTTTTTAAAGATAATTCAATTTTACATAACTTTTCTTTATAAAGTTTCTTGATATAAAACTAAATAAGCTTTTAAAATTAAATTAATAAGATTTAAAACACGAACAGTGTATTTACAAGCTGTTTGACGCTCGGTCGAGATTAGAATTTTTTTTCAAGTTAGACTCTAAATATAATAATACCTATCTCATACAAATGTTTTCATTTGTTTTAATTTCCACTTTGTAGGTTCCAAGGTACTGTTCTTTCATACGAGATATTTCAATCTATATCAAACTAGTATCTATCTTTATTTTTATCCTAGGAATATAGAGAAAAACATACAATACAGGTTGTGTTTACAGGTACATTTTTGCGTGAAACAAGCTTTAGTCGTTTGCGCTACGTTTACTAAACAGTACACATACCTATAAAATAAATAGTGAACATCATCTTACGTGCACTGTCACGTGAGTGTCATACTTATAGGAAAATTAGTAATAAATTTACACCTGTGAACTTAAATTTTGGTTATTAATGTGTTATTTTTTGTTAAAATGGTATTGTGCGAAATAATTTTACCAGATTAATTAAATTGGGGATGTTTTGAAAAAGTTGCTGAGCATATTTTGTTGCATAAATGAAGCCATTGCACGTTACGTAATAATTATCGTGGAATCACTTAACGGCGGCTTTTGCTATTAAATTTTGTTATGAAACACACCGTATTGAATTTGTTTATTAGAGTTTATAAGTTGTAGGGAAAAGTGTGTTTGGTTGACTGTTGTGTAACTGTCTAAAGCTTGAATTATCGTCGATAGTATAGAACTGCAAGATTAAACCGTGCATTTTTGATAAATTGACAGTGTCAGTTGGTAA
>JARFJB010002403.1:1015000-1037500 GCA_036346205.1 Vesta saturnalis | reverse complement strand
GTATGTAATTCAATATTTAACCAGGTATGGGTATTTAGACGAAAGCACAGCTAAGCATAATGTATACCAGACATTTTATTATCTCATTCATCGTAGCCAATTTTTTTAAAAAATAAAATCGATTTAATTTTGAGTGCATGGTTTTGGTACATAAAAAATAATCAAAAATACGCTAATATGCATTTATGAGTTTGTCCATATCTCTACTATACGTTCATGACAAACAGATTCTACAAGTGTGCTCACTTTATCTACACAACTACAATTAACAAAATTAATACATTAAATTTACAACTAATCATTAAGCACGCAATTCAAGCACAAATGGAAACGCAAAGGATTAAAAATTTTACAACTGAACATATAAAAAAAGAAACATAAGAAACTGTAAAAATCCTTTCCGGTTGTTAACAGAAATTATAAAAAAAATTGTGAAATTTCTTTAATTAATTTTTAATCTAAGCAATCAACATAATTATGGTTCAATTACTTATTCATTTTTTTGAATTCTTCGATAAGTTTTGTAATTCTTGCAAGACCATTAATTTCTTCATATCCAACAATTGTGGCTTGGATGTTCTTGAACCATTTATCTATACTTTTATAAGGTGAGCGATCAAATTTCACAACATCAAGCATAACCAATGTTGTGCTTAGAGCAAAATCAGCAACAGTTAATGTATCACCAGCAGCAAATTCTTGTCCGCTTAAGAATTCATCTAAGAGCTTAACAGCCTCCACCATTTTTTCATACTTTTCTTTATCAGGAGCTTGTTGTTGCATTACAATTGGATACTAAAATTTCATTAAAATTAATTAATTATATTACCCATATTATACGTACGTAATAAGCCGCATAGCGTGAATAGAAGACTCCGCTGTTAAAGTAAAGTTTATGATCCACAATTGCTCTCTTCTTAGGGTCTTTTGGATACAAAGAATCATTTCTAGCGTACTTCTGAACAAGATAAGTAGCAATTACATTACTCTCACAAAGAGCAAATCCATTATCAACAATTGTTGGAATGCAATGTTGAGGATTGATCTGAAAAACTAATTCTCTTATTTGCATTACTAATTGATTCGCATACTTTAATAAATTCGGGAGTTAGATGGTCCTTCTTCTTTAAAAGATCCATCAACTTATAATTCAGTTTTATCCCTAATGCTTTTGCTGTCAGTTCGACTATACGGCATGGTGCACTTCCAGGGGCGTAGTAGAAATCGATGGACATGTTAACTGCAAATGAATTTATCATTAAAATACAATGGTCTAAATTTTTGCATACCTATCAATAAAGTGCTGGAGGCTCTTACAAATACTAAATTGTTCAAAGTTGTTCAATTAGAGTAACTCTTAATCAGCAGATACGTAGATAAATAAACATGTGATTGTGTAGGTGTTTGAACTATGCACACGATTACTAGGCATACTATCATTCCATTTTAATAAGAATCGATTTACACTTAAACGATAAATTTTTTATATTTATAGAACTGATTAATGAGTTATTATGAGTAATAAAATCATACATTTTCCACATAGAAATACATTAAGAAAATTTACCACTTATAATGCATTTACGATTGTTCTCAATAAGTGAATAAATTTTCTAAACTCTACGGTACCGTGTACATCATTAATTAGTATGTAAGCGATCAATTAGCGAAAATAGATTTAAAAAGGTTGAAATGTACATTCTGTAATTGCTGATAGAAGACAATGAACTTTGACCTCATTTTGTGAAGAATTGGTCATGTGTTGAAGTGTATGAAACACTTGAAATGATGTCAAAAACAGGGTCCTTTTACATTTATTAAGCTCACCGTTTGGAGCTAATGCTTCCCCATTCCTCTCTCACATCACATTGAAACCTTATCTACAATTGACATTAATAACTGCCTTACGTCTACTTTACAATATTATTTCCAATCTTTAGTATCAATATGTACTACTTGAAATTTTGCGTTTTCACTGATAATACGTTAATACGTAGGTTTACAAAAATTTTTATACTTAATCTCACTTTACCTTTCCATCGGTAACATTAAACAACATTTTTATCTTCTGCTTTTTCTCTCGCACAATTTCCTCTTAATAGGTACTAATTTTTTCACTATTCTTCCTTTCACACATTTTAAGCACTACTTTCTTATTCGTTCATTTTTCACTCGTATCTTATTCAGTAAATTTCCTTACTATGGAAAGAGCCATCAATCAGCAACTGCTCACGTTCCTTGAAACTAACAAACTCCTTAGTGACCACCAATATGGGTTTAGGTAAAGTCGTTCAACAGGTGATCTTCTTTCATATGTGACCCAAGTTTGGAACAATACAGTAGAGCAGTCTGGTGAAACAGTTGTAGTCGCTTTAGATATCTCAAAGGCATTTGACCAAGTTTGGCATAATTGTTTACTTGCCAAACTCACCTCGTTTGGGTTAAATGATGGGCTCATCAATTGGGTTTCTAGTTTCCTTGATAAAAGACGAATACGTGTCGCAGTTAATGGCTTTTTTTCAAAAGAAGTTAGAATTAAGGCGGGCGTACCACAGGGATCCGTTATAGGGCCTACACTTTTTCTGCTGTTCATAAATGATCTTATTTCTTCAACAACTAACCCCTTCCACTGCTTTGCTGACGATAGCACTCTTCACTGTAGTTCATCTCAGTCTACTCATAGTGATAATCCACCTTCTACGTCAAATCAAGAAATTGAAGCTGAAATGGCAAATTCAATCAACAAAGACATTCAACGTACTCTCGAATGGGGAAGCAATAATCTAGTTAAATGTAATGCTAACAAAACTCAGTGTTGTCTTGTGTCCGCCAAAAAAGATCGATCATTTCCTGTTGTAAGTATGAATGGCTCAGTTCTTAAGTTTTCAGACTCTATTACTCTGTTGGGTATGACTGTATCTTCAAATCTCTCATGGGTTGACCATCTTCTGTCAGCTACCAAAACAGCTGCTCGTAAAATAGGCTTTTTGTACAGATCTAAGCAGTACTTTACCTCTCGACAACTCCTTCTGCTGTATAAGGCCCAAATTCGGCCTCATCTGGAATATAATTCTCACCACTGGGTTAGTGCTCCCCTCGATATTGTTGATCGTATTCAAAAGAGAACGATTAGGCTTATAAATGACCCGTCCTTAACTTCTCACATACAGTCCCTTGAGCATAGAAAGATGGTTTAAGTTCTTTCTTTGTATTGTCGTTATTACAACGGCTATTGTGCTGCTGAATTATATTCTTTGATACCATCTCGGGATATCTTTGCGAGAAACACTCGGTTCGCTCATTCACATCATCAGTATGCAGTACAAATCTCCACTTGTCGTACCAAACGAACGCAATCCACATTTTTCTACACGGCTTCTAAACTCTGGAATGAACTCCCTAGTTCCTGTTTTCCTCTCACTTATGATATGAGAAAATTTAAGGTAGCTGTTCATAGGCATCTATTGGCAATTCATTATCCCTCTATCCATCCTCCTAAGTGTTCCTGAGTGCTTTAGCGCGATAGGCTAAATTTAGCATGTTCAGGTCCACAATCATAAAAAAACCCTTTTGTACCTTCATCAATTTATTTTTGACCATTATTATAACGTTCGGAGATTTGTCCTTTATAACTTTATAAGGGCCGTCGAAAATCGGTTTTTTATGTTCAATCTCACATTGAACAGAATCTGCATCTGGCCAATTTCAATCTCGGGTTGAACAAATTGTAAAGTAAACATTAGTCAGCAGTGTACTAGGTCAATGATAAGTAAATCAAGAATGCAATGCAGCATAATATCATACCACCTATGCACCACAATAAACAGCAAGAGTTGTTTGTTTTTGTAAACGGGAAAGTAATATACAGTTACTATAAATAGTTAGATGTCATAAACAGTATTGATCCAGTCTACAATCGGTACAAGTGACGGTATACCCTTTACAACCCCAAACACACTTAATCTGAACTAACCCGAGAAACACAATCCAACATCGGAAATCACTGAAAGAAAACATACTCCATCGAACCACCACCGCCGGCAAGGAGCAGTGAAAACATCATCGCCATCGTCAGGAGAAAGAAAAAACTGCGATCCCCCGGTACTACGGAAAAGGTCCATGGCGAAACAGAAAAGTCTACCCCTGTGAAACTGTAAGGATTTACGCCCCTTACAGACGTGAGCATCCTAGAAAACAGCGGTAAGGTATATATATATATATATATATATATATATATATATATATATATATAGGGTGAATCTTATCTAATCCGCCAAAATTAATGAAATACTAGAACTCATTATTCTAAGCAAAAAGTTCATATGTACATGGGTCCGGAAATGCTTCGTTTCCGAGATACAGGGTGTCAAAGTTGAAAAAAATCGCGTTTTCTTCAATATCTTTCGACTGTTTCGAAATAGTTTCATGAAATTTCGTATACGGGGTTTTTGGGATGACAAATTCAAATTTGTGGTCCATTTAGTTGTGGTTTCTAGAGGCGCCAGCGCAACCATTTCGACCACTTTAAATCTTTGCAACTTTTGTGCTACACTGTATGCCATTTTGGACTAAAAAATCGATTCTCCTGTCTTTTCTGCTACAAAAGGTATATCTTAGTGAAGTCGCTAGGAGCAACCCTTTCCGAGAAAAGACACCAAAAAGAAAAAAATTAATATTAAAAGTATACATGTTGTATGTCTAGGCATTCTATCGTATTTAATTATGGATTTTTATTAAAATTTTATTATCAATGAACGCAAAGAGACAGGTAAGTACATAAGTAAACAAGTAAGTTACTTAGTAACAATTAAAAATTCCTATTGATAAACCTGTCAAAAATACCCTCCGAAAATGTGTATGCATCATGAGTTTTAAAAGCGTTTTCTCGGAAAGGGTTGCTCCTAGCGACATCACTAAAATATACCTTTTTTTAGAAGAAAAGATAGGATAATCGATTTTTCTAGTCCAAAATGGCATACAGTGTAGCAAAAAAAAAATTGCTACGATTTAAAGGGGTCGAAATCGTTGCCGCTGGCGCCCTCTAGAAACGACAACCAAATGGACCACAAATTTGAATTTGTCATCCCAAAAAAAAAACCCGTATACGAAATTTTATGAAACTATTTCGAAACAGTCGAAAGATATTGAAGAAAACGCGATTTTTTTCAACTTTGACACCATGTATCTCGGAAACGAAGCATTTCCGGACCCATGTATATATGAACTTTTTTGCTTAGAATGATGAGTTCTAGCGCGCCTTTAATTTTGGCGGATTAGATAAGATTCACCCTGTATATATATATATATATATATATATATATATATATATATATATATATATATATATATATATATTCGTTTTCAGACAAACGGAAATTGTGTGAAGAGTTCCATTACCCTCACATGCATATAAACTGAGCGAGGGGAAAACATTCTCACAACGCGAATCGAGGAAAATCATGAGGCTGAACAGGATTAACCCCTCTAGAGCGAAAAGGAAAACTCGAGCCAAACTTAACCCCTCTCGTGAAGAGTGCCAGCATCTACACCAATCATATACCGGCAGAAATTGAAGGCAGTGAGTAAGAAATATTGAACTTTGTAGGAAAAGCCATAGAAGAAAAATGGAAAAGTTCAGCAAACTGGTTAGCAATCAAAATATAATGGGCAAGGCGGTGGATAAACTGTTAGCGAATATTTAAAAAGACTCGATATCACGGAAAAACGAATACATAAACCAGCGTCGCAGTACTTTGGAGGTATAGAGGGAAAGAGCGTTAAGCACACATCAGGAGCTGTTAGAAGATCATGACTATTACACGTCAAAATATTTGGAGCAGTTAAATAAGGCATACAATAATATTAGACGTTACCTGGCAAACCTGATGAAAATATATCGGCCACACTTAACCTATTCGTAGATGAAGAAGACCTTCTTCGAGTAGGTAGAAGACTACACATATCACGGTTATAATACAATGAAAAACACCCGATAATGCTACCTCCCGGACAACCACTAACAAACGTAGCGATAGTAGATGCGCTCATCAAAGAACTTTGCACACTGTTATATCTGCGCAGAAACTACTGGACAATAACTGGCAAAAAAACAGATACAGGAAACACAGTCCAGCAGCTAATGAGAGAATTACCTTCAGCCAACGTAACGCCAAATTCGCCAGTTAAATTTAAATTAGGAATATATTACGCCAAACCAATCTAAGTAAGATCGTGGAAAGGAAGAGGACACAAGGCATATAAAGGCTACATTGTGATCATCTGTTTCCCAGCTAGGACAATCCATCTGAAAGTAATGCGTGACCTGACTACAGAAACATTCCTGGCAGCATTTAGAAGATTCATGTCCAAGAGAGGCTATTGTGCACACATATACAGTGACAATGGAACAAATTTTGTAGGAGTCAACAACTTACTACAAAGTCCAGAAAACAATAGAAAAATTAACGCTTGGTATAAAAATGCACTTCATGCAGCTTTCCATGCCACACGTAGGAGATCTATTGGAAGTCGGGGGAAAATCAGTTCAAAATCACATGGGGTGTCATTATAGAAACAACGTTAACCTACGAGGAACTGACTGCTCTTACTCACCAGATAGAAGCATGCTTAAATGCAAGACCATTAATACCAATCATCGCTAAACCAGGAAACATAATGCTAACACGTGGTCATTTTTTCGTTGGAGAACCATTAGTTTGTGGTATTAAATATTAACTGCTTCTCTTAATTCGTGTAAAGCATCCACCGTTAGGTTTTCGCTACATGTTGTATAATTTATTGTAAAATGGCATTCTTCTAATAACCATCAGATAGGCCATTTCAAATAAATATTTTATTGGTCTATTTAAATATCAAACTTTCTACCGTATAAATATGTCCTAAAGTGTTCTATTGACCAAACAATTGCTATATCTTTTGCCTCAATTATCGCATAGTCGATTCCCGTTTTATTTAACACTACTCGTTTACGCTATTGGTTTATGATTTGCGTTACATAAAATTACATATGAACTAGCACCAGTGTTTTAATGATAGTTTTAATTTATCAAATGCATTTTGACATGATTTATTCTATTTAAATTTTGTATCTTTACGTCTTAATTTGTTTAAAGGGTTTTCTGTCAACAAATTTTTCAACGAACTTTCGGTAGTAGTTAATAAATGCAATACAACGTTTCGATTCACACGAGTTCGTTGAGTTGGATAATTTTTAATGTGTTATTTGGGTCAGGTAGAATTCTGTATTCCCTTATGAGCTGTCCTAAATATAATTTTTTTTAAATTCGAATTTGAATAGATTTAATTTTGTTTCCCTTTTCTTGGCCTTTAACTCAATTTTGATTATGAATTTTCAAATTATTTCCAAAAACGTTGATGTCTAAATATACAAAACATGACTCCTAATTTAAACCTGACCATTGCAACTGTCATAATTCTTGAAAAAGAATTCGAAATTATCTTTAATGTCATTGGCAATCTTGACATATGAAATTGTCCTTTATCAGTCGTAAAAGCAATATATTTTCTAGTAAAAAGATGAAATTATGTTACTATGTGTTAAATCTAAATGTAGAAAGTATATTGCACCACTTAATCTGTTTTTATTTAATTCTTCATAATCAATAACAATTCGTGATGTACTTCCGTCTTGACTTTGTGCATTTTTTGGGATACTAAGTAACGGAGCTGACCCACTTGATCTACTCCCTTCGATAATCCCGTCCTTTAATAATTCCTCTACGTGTTTACTTACGTATGTGGGCTTTTTGAGCATGTGGTTCTTTTTATGTACAGCTTGAGAATCCCATTTCACTTTTACTTTTTCTTGTTTTACATTTGTAACCGCGACTTTAGAGTTTTCTATAAGAGAAATGTCCGCATAATTAGCACACAATTTCGTAACGCTATTCCGTTTTTCTCAACTCTTTAATATCAATCAAATCTAATAACTTTTCTGCTTTATCCATGCATATTTAATTCTCATCGAAGCTTTATAAGTTAATATGCAGTAGTTTGACGCATGGGATCTAAAATTTTGAATTTGTATTCTCTGGTCGTTCGTATTCAATATATTTACTGGAACTATTTTATAATGTGGCCTAATAATAATTCCCGCGGTAAAAACTCTATTTGTTATTTTTTTTTGTAAAATTACGCAATCTTCGTCACTTGTAGTGTTAAAATATTTAATTATCTCACACCTTTACGGAATCATGGTTGATATTATGTTGTGCAAGTAGCGAAACTAGATACTATACGTTATTTCGTCACAGTGAAATTTCTATAATTAATTAAAGCTTTATAACTTTGGAAAAAATGTTTTCCTTAAATCCCATCTACATTATATTTTAAATTTTCAATTACGTACAATTATTGATTTACTTCCAAAATTTCCTACATGTAACTTAATATTTATCCAACCTTCCGAAATTATTTGTCCACTAATTCCACTTATATTAACCTTATTGTTCTGATAATTGAATTTTTTATAAGGTTTATTAAGATAATAAACATTTCAATGTAACGGGAACATTGATCTCCTGATGTCTCGCTTAAGTAATTACGTTTTTTGAATTTTTACAGTTTAGTGCTTTTACAATGGGCATTACTCAAACCGTTGTAAAACGAATCTATAGCTAAATTTTTTTTGGAAATAAATTTTGATTCCCCTCGGCTCAAGCAAGAGTTAGATTTGTTAGTAAATTTTACATTATGTAATTCATTTGCTAAAACAACCGTTCTTTTTGTGGTAACGAAATTTGGCTTTATATCCTCAACTAAATCCTTTACAATTTTCTATGATGTATCTAATCTAATTTTTGCATTTTCAGATAATGCAGTTTTCAAAACATACTTTATCAAAATTGTTCGTTTGACAAGCTTGCACATAATTTATTTGAATCAATCAGTTATTTTGTAACAGCTTCGTTCCCTGTCATACATGGTAATAAACTACCTGCAGTTCTTAAATCAACATGTTTCCCCATTTGCATACCAAAATAAATAATAACATTAGAAATAAATAAACAGAAAGAAATAATGCGAGTTTTTAGGTATTGAAACAGGCATTATTAAATTTTGTAAAATACCAACCATGTTTGAGGTTTATTGTTGAAATTGAATTGTGTGTAATTAAAATTAATTAAAACGTGTTATAAACTACAACATTTTAGATCGATTACCTGGATGAAGCAGATTCCTTTCAACGTATTGGAAATTTACAGAACGAAACCGGAAATTCTTTAAAAAAATTCAAGGATATCGTTTTATATTCTTTGCGTATAATCATACGTTAGCAATTTAATTCTGGAAAATTGAAAACAGACAACGTATTGAATGTAGTGTACAACTGACTTATTTGAGAAAAAACGCACATAGTAGGTAGGATGGCACTTGGTCCATCCTCAACCACTTTACTATAAGCCCTTCTGCTAGTAATGTAAACCCCGCTTCGTGACCAATGAAACAGGTCGCCTTAAACGTAAGCTCCCTCCCTCCGAGTCAAAGGAAGACGTGACTTTGAAGCTGGAACAATGGGAGATGAGGTCTTTCAACCAATGGGAGGTGTGGTCCTCCTAGTCAATGGGAGATGGGACAGGTGATCTCTACCTCCAGCCAATCAGAAACAAGGTCCCTACTGATGGAAAAGTGTCAAGTAAATGGTATCACTTGCCGCCATCTTGGATTCTGAAACTCTACGGCTATTTGTTTCTGGATCCTCACGTGTCTTCTACTTCCTGGATCCTCCATACTGGTCTATCTACTACTTTCAGCTACTTTTTGAAGGTGTTTGAGCTTCTTCCAAACGTTGGATCTTTTTATAGTTGTTGGAGCTGTTTCCAGGTGATAGAACCTTTTGCAGGTGTTTGGAGTCTTTTCTAGGTGTTGGAGCCTTTGGTTTCTTCTACTTCCTTGAATCTCTTGCACATGATGGATTCCTTGCTGGATTCTCTTCAGAGTATTAAATTCTCAGATATCTTGTATTCCTTGAGCTTCTGCTAAGTGCTAGAGTCTTTTACAGGTAATGAAGTCTCTTGCGGGTAGTGGAACAAAAGCTGGAGCTTCTTCTTCTTGCAGGTATTAGATAAACACGTTGAACCTTCTTGCGTCTTAGAGGTGTTGGTTCCACTATAGCTAGCACTGGATGATCGTGAGAACGTATTTACATGTGAAGGCTATATGTACAGTTGGGGCAACAAAAAATGGGACACTATGGTTTTACAAGTTCAATGGGCTTTAAGTAGTACATGACTATTTAATTTTATTATTGTTTAATCCCAACACCATAGGTTATTAGTAATAATGGCAGTATGGCAGATAAGGGTTTTGAATAATTAGTTATTGGTGCTTTCTAAATCTTCTTTTGTTCCGTTTAGTAATCATTTCCTTCTGTATTATTGATAATTAAATGGTCGTAAGCAGTTTGAGTAGTGTTAGTGGGGGTACGTAAGTATTTATAAATAACGATAATATGTGCTTATTACTTTAATAGTATTTCTACGATTGCTTCTAAAATGCCTGTTCATACTACCATTGATTTAAAAGCTCGTATCGTTGCTGAGTTAGAGAGTGGTCAAAGTGTTCGAGAAATTTCTCGATTATTAAATGTGTCGCCATCTATTGTTGGATGAGTGCGAATTAAATGGACTGTCGAACATACGATAGCGAGAGCGGTCGGTAGTGGTAGACAAATAATACCTACACCAGCTGAGGACGAAGAATTAGTTGCGTATGTAAGAGATCATCCTTTTACGAGCTATAGTATTGCTAAAAATGAAACAGAATTTCCTGGATGTCGTCTAACAGTTCGGGCTGGATTAAAAGAAGTTGGAATAAAACAATACGAAGCGGCCACCAAAGAATTATTAACAGATGATAACAAAGGATGTCGTTTAGAATTTGCCAGGCGATATATGAACGAGCCCTTGGAGTTTTAGAGTCGAGTTATTTTCAGCGATGAAAAACTTTCAATAGTACTAACAATCGACCTCTAAAAGTATTTTGACGCGCTAGCACCCGATACGAAACGGATTACGTTAATTTTAAAAAACGTAGTGGTCGTTTTTCTGTAAATGTATGGGATTGGGTAAGCCATCGCGGCCAGGAGTTTGCTGGATAATCGCCGAAGCATATTTAGACATTCTGGAAACTATCATGACTCTTTCTGTTCAAGCTTTATATGGTGAGGAAGACTACATTTTTCAACAAGTAAGTTAAAATATGAATATTATCTTATTTAACTTTTGAATTTTTACTGTGATTATAATGAATTTATTGTTACAAGGGTAATGCACCTATACACACGTCACGGATAGTCTGAAATTGACTTCAAGAAAACAACGTTCCTTTGTTACCATGGCCAGCAAAAAGCCCAGATCTCAATATAATTGAAAACGTTTGGGGTTTGGTCACAAAGACAATTCAAGACCAACAAGGACTACATTTCATTGCTCAAAACCGTGAACAGTTAATTGCGGCAATTGAAAATGTATGGGAGGTTGTTGGAGTCGATTATCTTCAGCATTCAGTAGCGTCAATATGTAGATGATTGCAGGAGTGTATTGACAATGAAGGCAGTCATGCACATTATTAATTTTATATTGCTACATTAATCATTAAATTACTCTAAAAGTATTTGTTTATTAATTTTTGTTTTAACGATTTCTGTCCTAATCATCCAAGTATTATAATTAGCTTTTTTAAATGTAGTTTTTTAAACTTTGTTTTTTTTTCTTTTTAGATTTTAGTTACTTTGAAATATCAGATCAAAGTTTTATTTTGTTGTGGAGTATTCTTAACTATAATATAATAACATAAAAATTGATCAGAGCATTCCACTTATGTCATCGGTGCATTGCATTAAAGTTTACCTGAACCGTAATTGTTATGTACGAAGATCAGGTGCTACTTAAAGTAGATATGCCCATTGAACTTGTAAAACCATAGTGTCCCATTTCTTGTTGCCCCAACCGTACAAGATCTAACAGGTTAGGTTATATTTATAGCACAAGGTCAAAGGTAAATTTCCAAGGTAGTACAAGCTTCAAGGTTATATTTCAAGGTTATACGTATAGTACAAGAACAAAAATTACATTTTTAATGTCGAAGTACTTAGGTTATATTTACAACACATTTCCATGGTCGAGCAATTTTGAAGTAGATATACAAGAATTTAAAATTACAAAAATGTTATTGTGCTTTGACTAATGTCTATTATTTGTATCGTAACTATGTAATGCAATAATTTTTGCAATAGAATATTATATATATATATATATATATATATATATATATATATATATGTATATATATATATATATATGTATATATATATATATATATATATATATATATATATATATATATATATATATATATATTTACCATCCAACCGACATATACACATGTAGGTATAGAAGGTAACGCAATCGACTTTTTTACGTTTGGCCAAGTTTCGCAAAGTAGTGTAGTAGTGAGTTGTGTGTGTGTGTGTGTGTGTGTGTGTGTGTAGTGTGTGTGTGTGTGTGTGTGTGTGTGTGTGTGTGTGTGGGGAGTGTATATGTGTGGTGTGTGTGTGTGGTGTGAGTGTGTGTGTGTGTGTGTGTGTGTGTGTTTGTGTGTGTGTGGGTGTGAGTGTGGGTGTGAGTGTGTGTGTGTGTGGGTGTGGGTCTGTGTGAGTGTGAGTGTGTGTCTGTGCGTGTGTCTGTGTGTGTATGTGTGTGTTTGTGAGTGGGTGTGAAAGAGTGTGTGTGTGTGTGAGTGTATGTGGTGTGTGTGGTGCGTGCGTGGTGTATGGGGTGCGTTTGTGTGGGTGCGTGTGCGGGTACGTGCGTGCGTATGTGGGTGCGTGCGTGTGTGTGCGTGCAAGCTGTTTTTGATTTTATCAAATAGCTGTATATTATAGAAAATAAATGCACGTCCTGTAAATTAATTGCACCACATGCATCATGTGAATTTTGTCGTTAATAAATATCATAATTTCACAACTTGGTCGTTGACAAATATCATCAATATTTTTAAAATCCCTCCGTTAAATACTTTATTTGTACACTAATGGAGTACATTACATATGACATATTGATTTACATTAATAACTTATACATCTGCTTTATTAATCCACGAGTCAAGTGATTTGTTACAAGTTATCGAACGTATATCTGGTTTCCTTTACGTCGTAAACGGGTGATCACTGTATCGGTTTACTCTGTAGATCCTCCAATAGATATGTAACGAGATCACCAACTTTAGCGGTCTTAATTAAATAATCTGGTAAAAAAGTTGGGAGTGTAGTCTTTTACAAAGACCGATTTCTACGCATTTAGAAACACGAACGTAAATTTAACTGCACCCTTTATCGTAATATTGTGAAACATCGGTGTCTGTTGAGTTCGTCACGTGCTTCGGATTCATTTGACTCCTTCAATGCACATTATTATATCTGACAGTAACTTCCGGCAATACATCTAACCGTTTAAAGCTAAACTGTTTGTGTAATGCGTTTTTCAGTGCCCTTATCACTGTTTCCTCTACGAAAGCCTACTTGACACCATATGCTGAGTAATGACGTATTTAACCCTCCATAAACTTTTCAAAGTCTTCATCGTAGAACTCGCATTCTAGACATGATAGCAAAGTGGCAGCCATTCTACCTTCCATCAAAATGGAAAGAATAACCTTAAAAACTTCTGTGGCTTTCTTTGACTTTAGGGAGCGTGCCCATAGGTACTTTTATCACACTCGGTCAATAATTTTACATTAGCGTTCTTTAACTCGTTCGATTTATGTTCTAGAAATTATTTATGTTTATGTACATAGTTCTTGGGAGCTACATCCGCATATACGATTGGATCAAAGGCGTTACAAACTCTTTTGGATAATTTTAAAATTACCATAACGACGCATTTGTTGGTCGCAGCATCATCTTCTAAGAGCGTCTCGAAAACGTTACAAACTCTTTGACCTTGCATATCGTAACTATTACGCCAGGTTGGTTTCAAATTTGCTGTTATATGTTTTAAAGGCGATAGCGAATATCAACCAAACTTAGCGATAAACACTGACACAATATTCAAAACATAGCAGTAGAGTTTGATAACCTAAGATCTGAGCCATTCATACTAACAACAGGAAATGGTCCATTTTTTTATGGACACAGAGCAATGGTGAGTTTTGTTAGCATTACATTTAGCTATATAATTACTTCCCCATTCAAGGATATATTCAATGTCTTTGTTGATTAAAATGGTCAGCTTTATTGTCTTGATATGAGATAAAAGGCATACTACTATTATGAGTGAACTGTGATAAACTACGATGAGGAGTACTGTCGTCAGAAAAGTAATGGGTCAGAGATCTTTCTCAATACTAATAATCTCGTCATAATGTGTGGAAATATCTGCTACTTTCCACGCGTACAGCAGTCTGGATCGTTCAACTAACTTGTGAGGGGTATCTCACTGCACACACTTACAACCTCTTTCACACCGTAACCATAACGTGTGCTAACTGACAGTTTAGTAATCCTGCTGTATCTATATGATCCAGTTCTCATGATTTGCTTACTGGGATCATAGTTTTTTCTATATGCATTAGTAACATACACAATATGGTTGTAGAACCGTTCGTCATTTGAGTTATACTTGTGAGGCTTTTACATTACGAGCAGTTCGTATAGCCTCGGAGTGCCTACATATAACTTATTTTTTATAACTAAATTGGGTCCTCGCGTCTCAACCGCAGTCTCCAACTGTCCAATGATCTATTTTTTCACAGTGCAGACCGTATGTGTTATATGTTAGGCTTTAATTATCGCTAATCATAAGTTTTAAATATTCCAAGATAACTGATCATATTGATTGAAGAACTGATCGAGGACTTCTGGACTATTGAATAGCGCAGAATAATTTAATTCACTGATTCCTCCTCCACTCAAACTGGTTTTGACACAGTAACAACATGCGTCTCGATAAAGCAGGAGTTTTCAACATATCAAGTGTTGACGGTGAGGGCTTAGTGGGTGTATCAAGCAACTTTGGCTCTGATTTCCCCATAACTCTCGGTTCTACTTTAATTTCGGCTTTCGTTATCTGCTTCAGAGGTTCCACTATTTCGTATTTACTCAATAATAAGAGAACACTTAAATTGATCGAACATTATGTCAATATAAAACGAGTCCACACTCAAACGTCGTGTATGCTAAAGTAATTTTTAATTGTGTGCTCATTAAGGTATGAGATGTCATCGAAGATCATTATAAAAGTTCTGTCGATGTCTTCCGGTGTTAGTACATTCACCTTGTTGCTGAATGAATTACACCTAATTCCTATTAGTTTAAGTAATCTCTATCCAAACATTAATACTTTATTTGCTCAAGTGACTTGGGGAAAATGTAAACATTTTTAAACTTTAAACCATGGGGTGCTTACAATAAGCTCATTATTACGTGTCTTCCCGCACCCAGATGGGCTACAAATAATTGTTCGAATTGATGCTGGAGAGAAAGGTACATGCTTGCTCACAACTTTCGATTTCAAGAATTAGTGAGGGGTCTATGGGTAAATTACATCATTCAGTTGCTCAAGGTATACTAACCAGTTCACACGGTGCAGCGAAAGGGGAAAGGAGTAGTAGAGATTCTGGTATAATTCCATTAGACGAGACTTCCAAACAGCACAACATCGCCTATCGTCACAGTAAAGACCTATCAAGACGATAAGGTGCTTCGAGAACAAGCTTTGGGTCGGGTACGCTCAAATGACTCGCTTTGAAAATTAAAACAGAATAGGAATGGGTGTTATGAAGAAGGGCTGTTGTTCGATTAAAAGAGTTTTACAACCTATTCGAAAATCCGTCAAACGTTTTCTCAAAGACGTGAATCTGAGGAAACTCATCGACATGAGTTAATCTGCGGGGAAGCGATTAAAGTTTTGGGTAGAGAGAAGAAGGTACGAGTACCACGAATCATTCCGATACCTAAAACAGGCGGATTTCTTCCATTCATAATACACCTATTTGCCAGTATTTCGGCTGCAGGTACTCTTGCAGTTAGAGCAAGCGGTATAGTAAACGACGCTTCAGCGGCGAAGAGGTAGTTGGAGAAGGCTCAACACCACAACGTCGCAATGGAGGCGATAGTGCTAGGTAAAACAGGTTGATCGGTTTACCTCGTCATACAAGATGGGATATGCTTTATATTGGAAGCTATATAATCCAAAAAAAAAACATATACTTGCCGCTTAAAGCATTAATCGATTCGGATCTAAAAAAGTACGCTAAAGGTGCATCATTCTCTAGATGTGTGATTGTGCTTAACGATTTACCGAAAAAACCACATACTAGCGAATGCACAATTATTAACCTTGACAATAATTAAATTCCTTTCAAGAAATGGAGCAACAAAGTATTTTAATGCGATAGCTTTGAGTTAAATTCGATACAGCGACAGTCTTCTATCCATATTTTGTGCTCAACCTCCTATTATTGGTTAACACCTTGTTTTAAATATACGCTTTAATTCTTGTTAATCGTTTATATCTAGCGTTACCAGATTGCAGACAACGTTTCCTACGTTTCCTAAGTATGACCTTGGTACTATAAATATAACCCAACTACTTCGATCTTGGAAATGTAACTTTTAACCTTGTGCTATAAATAAAACTTTCGAACTTGTTTGACTTTGAACTATAGACTTCAAAATTGTTCAACTCCGAAAATAGAGCCCTGAAATTTTTCGACCTTGAAAATGTAATCTTTGATCTTGTGCTATAAATATAACCTAACCAGTTAGATCTTGTACATATAGCCTTCACATTTAAATACTCTCTCACGGTGTCATTGAAGAAGTTCCAACACAGGATCCAACACCTACAAGAGGTTCCAGTAACTGGAAGACTACGGAGGCTCCATCATCTGGAAGAGACTCCAACACCTGGAAGAAGATCTACACCTGTAAGAGGCTTCAAGATAAAGGATCCAAGAAGAAGTAGCCGAACGGGTTGAGGATCCAACATAGCGGTAAGTAGTTCAATTTACTAGACACTTTCCTGTCGGTGGAGACCCTGTCTCCTATTCGCTGGCAGAAACCACCTTTTCCACTATTGGGGACTTCGTCTTACATTGTTGATGAGAACAGCATCTTCCATTAGTTCAGTTTGAAAGCCACATCTTTGTTTAGCTAACAGGTAGGGCTTACGTCCAATGCCACGTTTACCGGTGGCTAGGAGGCAGCGTTTATGTCCAAGGTAACGTCTTTTATTGGCCAGATGACGGGACAGGTCTTACATCCAAAGCCACATCTCTTATTAGTCATCACATGGCTTATTCTCTTATGTTATTTCTTGTACAGTATTAACGCTAACCCTAATTTTATAACCTCGCGTGGGCGCAAATTTCCAAATTTTTTATTCATTTGTTATTCTAATCTGTGTGGAATCCAGCGTTTATTTTAAATTTTGTTTGATGTTTGACTTGTGTATGTTGATGGCGGTAGTAGTATTATTAGATTACCTAACCTTTTGGATAAAAATCCAAATCCAGTTAGTCGAGTTGTTGAAATCTTCGAACAACAGCGTTTGTACCTGCGCCTATACTAGCACCTTTAACGAGAAACATGGTTCTTCTAATCGAATTGCACCATTAAATAACTGAATTCGGTATTTACAACCTTCCTTGTTGCGAAACGACTAATCCAAGTTGAAGCCCTTCACATCTAAGAATATGTCAATATTCACAGCATGTACTACTTTAAAATGTTTTGTCGACACATTTTTCACCCTTCAAAAATTAGAAGCTTCTTTAGATATTATTATAAGTTTTTTTTATGAGCGAATAAGTTCAAAGGTAAATATGTAATTAAAAATTATTATTAATTTTATTAAATACATAAATAAAAAGTTTACCTCGAGTAGGATTTGAACCTACGACCTGTACTTTGCTAGAGTACCGCGCTAACCATCAACCATCAAGGTTCAAGCCTCAATCGATGTAAATTTTGGCTTTATGTATGTAGAACTGACGTAAATTCTAAATATAACGAGATTACAATCAAATTATTTATATTAATGGAATGTGAGCCTGCAATATCGCAAGGATTAACACATACCAAAGCAACTTGATTAAAATTAAATTATTATAAGTTTTTTTTTCTTCAGATATGATTATAACACAGAAAGCCTTTTGGAATCCGTCACAGAAAATGTAATACAAGTAAACGTTACCTCATAGTTTCTTAACTGTCACGCTTCCATAGCTCTAATTTATGATTACTAAAAGCCGCCATTGTTTCAGCGTGAACCATTTCCAATTCAAATTTCTTGGGCTTCCGTCGACTTCAACTGCAGTTCTAGGTCATTACCTACACATTCTGTAGGCTAAATTTGAGCGTTAAGTGTTCTTAAAAAGGCTAATTTTATCGAACCACCCTATAAGTAGTGTCATAAATAAAAACTTTGTGAAACAATTTGTAATAAAAAGTGAGCGTATTCCAGAACATTAAAGGCAGTGTCTGGTACTTTTGAAGATTAATGCAAAAATTGGTACTCACCACGTGTTTGATGTTTCAATTTTACAAAATAAGCTAGACGAACACTATTCTATATATACTGACCGAGTATTTGGTAGGTCACAACAAAATCAATTTTCACGCGTTTGGGAATTGATTTTTCCAACCCTCGAAATTTTTTACATTGTGACGTAAAACATTGCGACGCCTATGCAAAGTATGCAGGTATAATCTGCCCTTTAAGACAAATTATCGTGACTTGATAAATATATTTTTATCTGAACCATAATTATGAAATACTTATATAGGCTGTTGATTTTAAATTTTTCGGAAATTAATTCTATAAGTGGAATTCAAACTCCAGATAATGAAAAAAAAGTGGTGTGGCCAACACATGACTTTCTTATGATTGTGTCCATGTTGTGTTAGGAAAAAGCATATAGGTTAAAGAAGGAAGGATAATTTTAATTTATGCATGCTGTTGCTTGTATAAACTGTACAAAATATAATTTCAATCCTTTCTTACATCTACCGGCAAACAATCGAGAACTCACCAAAATAGTATTTTTATGAGTGTAAATAATTTTGTTACAAAAGTCAAAAGTCATACACATATGGTCCTACATTGATTACATTTATGCTCTTAATGTAGATTTGTGAAAAACATATTTACAAAAATACACCATTGTATACCCAAAAAAGTCCAGTATTCTAAAGCTACATATTTTTTCTTTCTATAAAGTAACTCATTTTATCCAAATTTTTATAAAACTCTGATACTCCAGAAATAAAGGATTTTATTCAAATAGAGTACGTAATTTTTAATTATCACATCTTAACACACACACACACACACACACACACACACCTACACGCACGCACGCACACGTACCCGCGCGAGCATGCGCACATGCACGCACACGCACGCGCATACGCTCACACACATAGCAGTAGTTAAAAAAAGTTGATTGTACAAGCTACACATGTATATGTAGGTTGAAAGGTAACAAGGGACGGCATGGTTATCCTAAAAAAATTATTTCATTTCTCTACATTTGTAAGTTGGAAGGCCATGTGTTGTTCCACTTCAGATACTTTTATAAGTAAATCAATATTAGACGAGTTTTAGTTGGAATTTTTGTAGTGTCAAACTATATAAGCCTTGAAAATTAATGTAAACATCTTATATAAGTAGTCACGCGGAATTAATAATTAACTTTTAATACTGGCTTGATTTTCATACTAGCCATGTAAGTTGTATATACTATTTCTGACTTGTTACAATACAAACTTTGCATACGTCTATATGCTTAATTGGGTGCAGTTAATAAATCCTTAAATTAATTATTTAATTCACCCACTTGTTTTTGCACAAAAGTTCCTGTTCATTACAGTAATTAATTTTTCCTGCTCTGCCGTAGTTAAAAACTATTTTTAGATTCCGACGCATAGGTCTCTTCGTATATAAGCGTAGGTATATCGCGAAATTATTTCATTCCATAGTTGGGATCTAATCGACTAACATAAATAAACTTAGAATAAGCTAATTTAAAAAATTTTTTAAAAAAGAACAATCTGTCGGCGCTATTATCACGATGTTGCGCAGATTGTACGATGAATTCGACGACCTGGTCTGGCACCACCGCAAAGATCACATTGGAGAGGCAACGAGTCCCGACAAACCGGCACGGTATGGTTTCCAGCCAAGCAGCTTACCAGCACTAGCACGACAGTAACAACAGAAAAGGAAAAGACCTAAGAAAACGCCACTGCCAGACGTTTTCTCCTGTTATTGGGGGCCCCATTAATGACTCCGTCGATACCCCACACACCGATCCAGCGAGAAGACCCCAATCAGAGATCCACCGATGAGGACTTCAAGAGCCAGAAGAAGAAGCTGATGAATACACCGAAAGTTCCACCGCCTACGCCGCCGCCCACCGACAACGTGTTTTAGGCCCGGTAGTCCTTCGTCAGAAGAAGTGAGTCGCATTTTCCCGCGAACTAGACCGACATCGAATTGGCTTCACGAGAGCCAAGGCCATCATCAAGGGAATCCGGATACAGCCTGCCTCACTTCAGGGCCGAGACAGAGTGGTTAGGTATATGGATAGGTGTGGTACGGAATACCACACCTATCTATATATCTCATCAGGCAAAGAGCGACCGCTAGCTAAGGTAGTGATACGCGGCGTGCACGTAGGACTATCACAGGACGATGTTAGCTGAGAGATGAAACTAGAAAATATTAAAGAACGTTGTATTTTCAAGATGAAACAACGAGGACGCCCGATCCCCCTTGTGATGGTAGAGTTACCAACTGAGGACAAGGTGATCCGGGAGACTGAGTACGTCGCCCGCTCCGTGTGGCTGTAGAAGGCTTACCGCGGAAATCCGGCATCGAACAGTGCCACCGGTGTCGTGGTTTCACACACATCGTTGCACCGGAGATCACCACTAGTCAATGCAAGAAAGCCTGATAGACCAGACAAAGTGTGTTAACTGCGGTGTGGACCACCACGCTAGCTACAGGAGATACCCGAAGTTCTCTCGGCCTCCACAGCGGAAGAAGACGTAGGGACCACAGCGACAGAAGAGGACACCGCCAACTACGGCGCTTTCTTCAACTCCTACCGGGATCAGTTACGCCCGAGCGACGGCAGGCAAAGTTGAGAAGGCGGAAGTACCGAAAGCGGCTGCCGTCGCTGTCGTTACCTCACCTGTCCAACCCGCCTTAGAATTCGACTCCATATTAACTCTCCTCGGAGGTCTCAATATGGAGAAGACCTTACCTGTCATCCGCAAGGTAGCGGTGGCGCTCGCTCAGGCCAAAACTGCGATGGGAAGTCATCCTCAAGCACGGTTCAGAAGTGGTTACCCTTTTTGGGTAATCAGCCAAAGGTCTGGCTGTCACTTGTTTGCCTTTATTTCAGATACGTGGGCATCAGCAGCATCAACGACTACTTGCATAGGAAATGTTGTAAAGAACCAGCGTTCTGTACGTATGTGTTTTAGAATAAATTAGGTACGGACCATCCTGTATGTAAGATTTCATAAGTTTACGCGATATTGCACAACCAATAATTTATTCATCACCGCTGACGTGTAGTTCTAAGAAACCGTAAGTTTCTGCACGTCAGAACGATTTTAACCAATCGCATAATGGCATCCCCCGCACGGTAGCCACGAAACCGCCCACAGATGCACCTTTATAAACTCGCGACGCGCATAGTAAAAGGAGAGATGAATCTCAGTAGATTCAAGTTAAGCCGATAGCCAGCAGCCGCCACCGTACCGTTGACCGTTCCAGAAACCAGTAGCCGCCACCGTTCCGTTTGCTTAGCGTAAGCACCGACTTGTTGTTCGTCGACGAAGAGTCCGTCGCGATCGGGCAACCTAAAGTTCAATTCTGTACTGCTATTTAATAGACACGTAAGTTGTAAAGTTATACATTCTGACAATTTACACTCAAACACTACAGACCGCAAATAATTCCGGGCTGAGCTCCAGGAGTTATACTACACTAGCACCTAGAGTAGCACGAAGGGTAGATCCCATCGTCACTCGCCACCACAAAGTATACCTAGAGGAACGCAGGGGTAACCCCCGCCGTATCTCGCCACCACTTGAGGGTGAAGGGTTGTTACAGGGCTGTAAAGACCTACGACCTTTCTCTTAGTATATACAGTAAAGACAGGCCGTCGCCTTCGTTTTCTGGAAATTACTGAGACCCCGCTCGAAACTTATACACTATCTACAGACAACACGTAATAACCATACACGGTGTCTTTGAATTGCAGAGAGAATACCTCCATAACCTGTAGTATCAATTTGTCGTCCACCGAACCATCGTAAATACCTGGTGCACGAACGTTTGTAAATAAATTAGAGCGTACGTAGATTTTCTATCTTTACGTAATCTTAGAGTAGTCTTTATATTAAGTATTTTTGTTTCCTAGATTAATTATAAATAATTAAAC